>JABFEX010000427.1:0-19422 GCA_013623515.1 Fusarium illudens | reverse complement strand
GAGAGAGGAAGGGGGGGGCCTGGACGTGACAAAAAGAACAAGCTCAGAGCGCAAAAAGAAAAAAGGGAGCCATGGAAGCAGAACGGTACGGTACCTGGCCGGACCATGTTTCGTGGCTTTCCCTCCAGGGCCGATGCATGTCTCCACGAGGTAACCCGTGGCTGACGAGCCCTGGCTCTGCCCTGCCCTGCCCTGCACTGAGCTTCTCTCTCTGCTCGGCCGCCGTCCTTCTTCTTTGCTACGTACTGATAATTGCCCCAGCCCAGGCTCCACGGTCTGTGATGCATGGTCTGTGGGTTTGGCAAGGATCCCATGCTCCGGTGCCAGGGCAGGGCTCCGTGGGAGCGCTGATCCGCACTTCACCAGAAGCATGCACCGGCTGCACTCCCTCCCTTGCTCTGGCGCTGTTCGCCCGTCCTCTCGCGTCCAGGGACACCCAGGCCACCGGGCCACAGGGGTAGGGAGCCGCTGGGACTTGTTGCAAAGGCGTGTCGCTCCGGGAGGCTGGAAAGTCATTCGCCATTAACCTCCATCCCAAAACGCTCCTCACACCCGTCTCCAACTCACCCACGCCCCCAAAACCAAAATCCCCTCCCCCTCTAGGTGCCCTCTGCTCCTTGGCAACCTCCCGTTGCAGCCAACACTGTCTTCCCTCACTTGCCCCTCTGGGTAGGTAGGACGTTGGACTGTAAGTTGCCTGTGACGTTGACAGCTCGCCCTGTGGAGGTGTGGTTGGGGTCCAGAACAATAACTCGCAGCCACTGATGAAGCCCGTGTGCCCATGATTCTGGCCTTGCCTGCGCCGGCCTCTGTCTGCACATCCTCCACCTGCCCAGCTGCCGCCATCCTCTCCTTTCAACGTCTGCTTATTAGCCACCATCGTCCTTGTCGCCATGTGCACCACGAGATGGCCATGAGCCCCAAAAAAAACGCTGCACTCCCGGCGCCCCGTGGTGGACCCCCCAGACTGGCCGAGCCCAGCACCCAGCCAAGCCAACCCGCGACGGTGGGAACTGGGAGATGGGACCGACGTCAGGCAGAGCAGCAAAGGAAGAAGAGCCAAGGTCCTCAGCGGTACCCAAAGCCGTGCCAGCGTACTGTACGCCGCCCGCCGGCGAGGTACATCGTCAGCCCTGGTACGGAGCACTTCATTCGGCCCCTTCTGGCGCTTCTCTGGTATGGCCAGGGTCCTCCGTCCTCTTGGTGCTCCCGATTGCGACGGCATCCCAGCAACATGACCCCCGGCCCATCCCACCAGCTCAATTACCCACCATCCTCTCGTTTAATTCATCACATTTGAAACCTTGCGTTTGTCTTGTTTCCTCTCCCGTTGCCCTTGTCTTGTCTTGTCCCGTGGTGCGGTGTAAAGGCCATGTTGCTGCTACGGACTCCGTACCCTCCTCTCAGCCGTCGTAATTCGTGACGACCTTTGCAGACCATCAGTAAAGAATGTTCCATCATGCGGCTTACCTGCGGCTGCATACCGCTCATGTGCCTTGCTTCCATCCAAAGGAGAGGCTCGGCCCTAAACGCTCAGGCATGCAACATTGCTTTGTCTGCAATTCCTCCGTCATGCAGCAGCTCCGAGCTGACGGCCTTGCTGCGCACATGTACCGGCCGGCATCGGTAGAGGAGGGAGCAAAATTCTTGAAATCCCCACACATCTCATGTCTCATCTCATATCTCGTCTCATCTCGTCACCAAAATAAGATCAGGACGTGTCAGGGCGCGTGCGGTAAAGCGCAGCGCGTCAACGAGGGTAACACGTAAAGGGCCCTGTGCCGCAAGTATACCAACCGGTGGATGGCGTATGAACTCTCGTCTGAAAGGAACAGGCAAGCGAGCAAAAAATGACTTTGCAGTCCTATTGTCGTCCCGTTATTGTTGTGCGCTAGTCAATGCCGGCATCGTCATATGTTGAGGTTCAAAGAGTCGTGGCGCTTTATTCCCCTGTATCCAGCAACGCCATCTACTTCTTTCTTCCCCTTGTTCCTTTGTAAGCGGGGAATCTGAAGATATCATTGGTAATATATTCAAACGTCATCGTTGACCAACCTTGGTTGAGGGAGTCATCAGCTTTTGACTCTGCTGCTTCTCAACCAGAGAGAGTTGGAAGACACCCATACATCCCTGTAGTGTTCCGATTCACCACATCCAGGACTGCTTTGTTGTGGTTTGCACAACCTTGTTCTCTCCGTGTTTCTTCCCACCGCCGGGGAATAATCGACCTCGCTGCTACTTCGCAACGTTTGCTGTCCCTGTATCGAGGGCCTGCTCGCTGAGCTTATCCCTCGTGCGTTCCATAATTAGCCACGATTAGCTTCAGCTCAGTCCGCTATCCTCATCTGACCCGAACGGGTGGGTGTCACACAGACCGGCAACTGAGCCATGGTCCCAGTCGGTCAAACTGGCGAATTGCTGTCATCACCGGTTTGAGACTCCTCGCTACCCACCTTGTCCGGTTTCTAAATGTACGTACTCTGGGAAGGAGAGTGTCGCAGGATCTAGGCCCGACTGTCCGAACATCCAACGCACCCAGGGTTTCGCTTCATTCCATGGATGTTATGAGTTTGGATAGAGGCGCGAGGACGGTATTCGCATTCGTAGCCGTAGTTCCCCTCGTACCAGAAACTGCCGTGTATCGTGGACATGGTAGTTCCTCGGCCGAATCATCCAGTCGCAATCGGATCGTAACCATGCGCCCCCGCTTGCGGTACCGAATCCCAGGGATGCGGAACCTTTGGGGATGTTATCTCGCTGCCTAGGTGGCATCTAATGTGAATCTCGGGCCATCTAGTATTGAGACATTGGCGACATGGCGCCATGACAGCGCTTACCATGTCTGCAGGCAGTCCCAGTGAGACGACAGCCACATGAGCCGCGTCGCCGATTCTTGTGCGTAGCTTTGAATAGATTCCTGCTTGAATCATCAAGCGAGCATCTTCATGCGCCCTCAACATGATGAAGAAAACAATAGTGAGGACCAAGGCAATCTGGCTGTTTCACATTCAGCTGCTACCAAATGAGACGTCGTCAGGTCAGTGACATCCAGGGATCCCTTCCTGCTCTTCGGAGTACCCTGCCTTTACAAGAGGTCCCAACCCTGCAGCCTCATGCAGCGGGAATAGTGCCGGTCTCGCCTAAGTCTGGGTCGCCGTCCCGCAGCTTGGTAACTCGGTGCAAGCTTTGCTTCATCGGCCCCCATTCGTCAAAGAGCCGGTCTCAACTCTCCACGCGTCTATCGTTACCGTGTGACAGTTGACGTTGACAGTTGACGTTGACAGTAGTGCAAAGGCGGCCGATGGCTTCATGTTCCTGTGAACAACGTTTGCTGGTTGTCCGCACATCTATTGGCAGACAGACCAATGGTTGGGCACGTGCTCCTCGCTTTGCTTTCTTTTTCCCTTCCAGACGAACTTCTGGAACCCTCCAGGTATGCTCCGTAGCATCCCAGCTTCTCGGTCAACCGTGGCTCCTTGTTCGGTGGGCATCGTGGTGGGCCAACGGGGGCTGCATGGAAACTTTCCAGAAGGCTGTCAGTCGGCATGAAGCTCCACGCGAGGATACTTCGTACCGTGTCAACGGCGAGAACGAGGCTGGGGCGCACTGTAACAAAGGGTCAACGCTTGAGCGCCAGGATCGTGGTCCCCAGGGCGTCAGCTGCTCCAGCACGTCTCTTCGGTCTGGGTTTCGTACCAGGCAATTTTGGCAGCCTTGATCTTGTGGAGACGGCCATGGATTGGGATGAACTGCCAACAACTCCCGTCCTGCAGCTTCAGGGGTAGGCCCAGGACATGCGCCCTAGCGCGACCGGGCAGCCCACACGTTGTGGCGGCTTGCGCAGACCGTAGTGCCTCATCGAAGCCCCGAACCTTCGGCGTTCCTGCATTAGCCAATTTCCAAGCGCCATGTTCGGGTTTGAAACAGGGGTTGGCGTCGCCCATTCGGTTGGATACCAGCTTTCACCCAGCCTTCTCATCGTCCCGTCAATGGCATCCACAGGTGGCGGTCTTCAATGGCGGTTCGATGAGGTCTCGTTTTAAACCGACGTCAGATGATTGGGAAGGTGAACGCCCTATGGCCTCATCCATCGGATGCTGTAGTGGCGCCCCAGAGTCATGTGACTGCTGCCATGTCCAACGCTAGATCCCTACTAGGATCAGCAAGCCTCCACCCGCCATATGGAAGTCAGCCTGGCTGGGCCATCTTCATCTGCTTCAACCGAAAGGGTCCCTTCTCGGCCCAGGGGTCATCGTGCGATAGGAATCCATCGTCGTCCACATGGACATTCCACACGGGCCTTTGCGATCCATCCCCAACCTCATCTCGTGGTTAAAGAAGCCATTTGGTTAGATGCCTTGTTCCTAGATCCGAATGCCCACCGTCACAATAAACCCCCGGCCCCGGAGGGCTTGCCGGGAGTCGTTTCGTGGAGATGGTGCTGGGGTGAGACTGGCATGTTGCCTACTGGCTCGGGATGAAGGCGTAATCGTATGCCCGGACCATCCTGTTGTCACTGAGCTCGGAGCTATCGATTTGCGTTATCACACTATCGCAGCCTCCTCTGCTAAGAAAGCCAGCTGCTTGTAGATCGTGCTTGTAGCGTAGTGCTCTGCGGCATCCCCAATTTCTGCATCTGTTTAGACAGATGCGGAGGCAATGCTGGCGCAACCACGCACAACGCCTCTGCGACAGCAATCGTCTGGGCGCAGGTATCAGACAGAGGCTGGCTGCTGAGATGAGGACCCTTCTTGGCATCACGAATGGTGGGGTTGTCATCAAAGTCCACCTATCGGGTTCGTGGCAGATGTGGCCCAAAGCCATCGCCCAACCGACGTTCAACTGGGGCAGCACTCCTGTGGCCGGCCTTCCAGAAGCCTCAGCGAACAGTCCTGCAGATCAGGATCGGGGCTCCTGGAACAGGGCGTCGTGTCCGACCCGCCGAGACGTCACGGATGGTCGAAACTCGGGGCTCCGTAAGAAATCAGTGGCGATCTCTGGGCACTGGGCATCAACCCAACACGAAGGGCACCAAGGCCGTCGGTCGATCTTCAATGGAGGCAAATTCGCAGCTGTTCAGGTGCCCGTCATCCTTCGTTGTGTTAGTCTAGCATCCCCGGATCACTGGCGTTACCAGCCTCGAGAATATCGTTTGAGCACGCTTCCAGCTAGGTCAACTGCTCCATTGAGATAGGGTTCGTGTCGCCGGGGAACGGCTTCCGCGAGCGCAGGGCTTCCGTGTCGAATCCGCTGTGTAATTTTAAAAATTTTCGTCCTAAGAAACTCCGTTGTTCCTGGTCCGTGGGAACAGGGAGAGGCCTCTTAATTAGGTAAGGGACCTTCTGGAAGGACGATCTGCGATGCCAGCTGTTCTTTCTGGAGTGAGCGCGTGTATCGTTCGAGCCGGGTGGGCTCCCCGGACGATGGGCCGAGCCAAACTTGACTCGTTTGGACCGACGCAGGATCCAGTGCCTTCCGCGCCGCCCTCCCGGAATGATCGATATCGAGATGATCTCGACGCCCAGAGAACCCAACAGCCTCTGGGGCGTCGATGCTGTGGGTGCCTGTGCCTGATCTACCTGCACTGCGAATTGGCCACGCGCCGTGGACGCGCTGCCTGGGGACGAACTGACGAGATCAGTGCTAGGTCTCGCCTTGGAGCCTCCGGGGCTGACTCAGGTACATCAATGCGGCCCCTATCCGTTGGGGCAATTTCGTAGTCCGGGGAAGCAGCGTGGCACAGCGTCTCCCGAACAACCGCCAGGTAGGTAGCATTGCGTCCTGAGGCGAGACGGATATGGGCTTTGACGCGGATCGTGCCGTTTCGTGTAAGTGTGACGCGAATCGAACACAGAGTCCCGGGTAGGTTGCTTTTTGTTGCGTTGGTGTAAGACTGCCTTGGGCCATGGCATGAGGCTGTTGTCGATCGATTAAGATAGGTGTTAAGTTTGATGCCTGAGATTGGAGTTAATCGAACGGTCGGTCAGCTAGGTATTTCGCAGAAATTATGGCATGGGAAGTAGCCGAGAAGTCCACTGCTCCTGCCTCCCTTCTCGCCAAGTTGGTCTATAGGGTAAATACGATCAAGTGTCTGGGATTGAAGGGACGGATTAAGCTCGACCAGGAACAGTTTCTGCAGACTGGATAGATGTCTATGATATCTAACATGCCCATGTATTGCCTTCGAATTATATGTGGCTATGGTCTTCCGTGGTTTTAGCCCATTGTGCTCATCGATGGACGCAAGTGAAAACCAATGTGCTTTGTGCCTGAGACAGAGTGTTCCACTATCGATAGGTTTACACCGAAGAAGATACGTAAGGCCCGAACTGGGAAGATACCCCAAGACCGAGGCATTCATGTAACAGCACAGAATTGAATTATAGACGTGGCTGGCTTCCTCGGGTGTCAAGCACGGCAGCTAGAATAACCCGACACCATCGTCCGCCCATGTATGATCACCAGATAGGCAGACAGAGGCTTGAGCAAGACAAAGAAAATCACGAACTATCCAATATTGACATTCCCCAGTTGACCAGGGCATTCATTCGATCAAGTATTCATTGCTATAGGATCGTATCATCAAGAAGTTCCGCAACAACGCCAACTTTGTCCTCCCCGAGGGAAGTTATACCTTGAAGTCTCTAATGGAGAATAGTGGTCATGTGGTGAACGCACGTCTTCAGCCATCTGTGAAAACATCACCATGCTGTAGATTCGGGCACAATAATAGATCACACTGTTTACCCGATAAGGCCATGGAGGTTTATTAAAAAAATGAATACCATATCAATACAGATGTTGGACCTGATGTTCATGACCAGAACCTCATTCTCCGATACCCACTTGAACCATTTACTGGGGCCCCACCGAATTAGGCAAGTACCTCAGCCACCTGTCCAGCCTCACCTCCACCCCTCCATCGCTGACGCAGCTAGGCGGACATCCATCCTGTCCAGCACGCCGACACCGACAGCTATCCATTCCAAGCATAACCGCCAGAGCTCCGTGAAGCCTGCAGATACAACCACCACACGCCGAAAGACATAGAAAGCCGCCCGACATGTCAATCATCCAGCAGCACACCAGTGCGACCCTCAGCGATGCCTGGCGCACCATCAACATCGACGCCCTGAACGAGGACTCCAGCTTCAACTTCGACACCTCGACCCTCCACCCCCCACAGCCCGAGATTGACGAGGCGGAAGTCCGACAGCTCGCGGGACAGGTCCGACAGCTTCTGAGGGGAGGCGACGCTGAAGGCGCCTTGAGGGGATGCCTGGATACACCTGTCTACAATGGAACAGATGCCGCCAAGGTATGTCGAGCTGGAGCCCGTAGACCGACACGGGCAGCTCCTTGGAAGCGCGGAACCTAATGCAATATGCCTCTCAATAGGACGCCCACCTGCATACCATCATCGAGGTCCTCCAGTCGATTAAGGCGAGCGACATGTCGCCCCTGCTCAAGAGCCTCTACGGATCCGAGGGCGGCGCCGAGTGCCTGGACGTGCTCATGAAGTACATGTACGTCGCAATGATCAAGACACCGAGACCGGTTCTAACAAATATCTAGCTACAAGGGAATGGGCACGGTTCACCCCGGAAACGCCTCCCGATCACCGAGCAAGGTCACGCCGCAGTCGACAGGAGGCTTCTCCCAGATCGGAGGACGACCTGGCGGAGCGAACGAGCCGACGACGACGGCCATGAGTGTGCTCCTGAGCTGGCACGAGAAGGTTGTTGAGGTTGCCGGACTGGGCTGCATCGGACGGACCATGACGGACTGGCGCAGGGTGTAGAGCATGATGGCATGTACAACGATGGCGAGCGGGCTGAGAATCCATAGACTGAGGAACCCGACGATCACAAACCGCGCGGAATCACCCTCGCGCGGGATTTTACCATTGATGTTACAATTGTGTACATATCTAAAAAACCCAACCATCTAGACTACCTTACTTCTGCTCCAAGATATCCTTCAAGTTGACCTGACCGCTACCCCTGGCTAAGGGTTTTGGCTGGTTCTCGCCTTCATGCCATCCAATCATGTAGATAATTCTAAAGGTAGCTGGGATGGTACCGTCCGGGTTACCGTGTAGCTCCCGATAGATGGCATCACCGGCAATGAGGACGTCTCGCTGGATAGGGCCCATCTCCCTCCCGAGGATGGCATTGCCTTCTCCCATGGCCTGGAGATCCTGCATCAGGGCAAATGTATCGGGGTAGTCAACAATAATGTCATCGACATCCACAGTCAACATCTTGAAGCCGGCTTTCTGAAGCAGGCCACCCACGTCCCTCACATCAGCCAGCGGAGAGACTCGAGGGGACATGCCGCCACGTCTTTCCGATTCGGCCAGTTGAAGTGATGTGCGCAGCTCAAACAGTGTATCACCACCAAGCATGGCGCCAATAAAGGGACAATCCGGCTTGAGGATGTTGTTGATCTGGGTGAGAACACCGGGCAAATCGTTGACCCAGTGAAGACTCAGTGAGCTCATTACTAAATCGAAGGACCCCGAGTCATATGGGACTGTCTCCTCGTCGTCCAGGACTTGCCGAGTGATTTTGAGTTGCTTGTTAAACTCAAGATCGGCATCTCGATAGAGTAGTGAATGGGAAGAGTCCGCGGCAACCAACTCATCGATGCGGGTGGACAACGGCGGAGAGACGGGCATCGCAGGATCCGGATCAGGGTTCTCCTGGACCAGAGCCCGCGCAATGTTGCAAGAGTTGGCACCGAGATCCAGCACTCGAGGGAAGTGCCGGTTGATGTCCTGGATCCGAGGTTAGACATGGATGGGCTGCTCTAACGACATAGGATGATGCTTACAAGGAGCCTTTCAGATAGCCGGATGGCAACCTCGTCCTTGAGGTAATCAGCCTCGCGGCTCTCCTCAGGGTTGATGGCAGCACGCTCCTTTTGAAGCCATTTTGTTCGTCGGTTGAAGACTTGGAAGCGGGGAGCTCCCGCGGCCTGGACAGCGTAGAAGCGTTGACTTGAGATGGGACGGCAAAAAGTAGCAGGCCGTGACAGTACCCGCAAACTACAATGCATTGTGGGCAACGACGGCGCGCATGATGGCATGACACAACAGTCTGTAGAGTATATCTACAGACGGTGATAGATGAAGAATTGATTCTGTATGCAGGTGGAATTTGATAGTCAAGCCAAGGTCATGATGAATTTCGAGCTGTTCAGTGGCTGCGCTGCAAAGTGGACGACGCACGGACCAAGTGAGACTCCAGGTCCCGTCCAAAGGTCGACTCGGTCAGCGGGTGCCCAGGTTCTTTCTGGCAGTTGGTGCAGGCTCGTTAGAGGCAGACTAGGAGGCCCTTGGGAGCCCTTGGGAGCCCTTTAGGCCTGGCCTCCATGCGAGTCGCTCGCTCACTGCATATGACGGCCCTCCTGAACAAGAACAGAACACGCACCTCCGCTTCCCGCTTCCGCCTCTTCTGTCGTCTCTCCTATTTTTCTTTCTTTCGGCCAAATTCATTCATCACGCTCAAGCTTCATCGCTTCGCCCGCCCCCACGCTTTCCGCTCCATCCTGTCGCAGCTCCCGTCGAATACCCCCCGACGCATCCGTGTGTTCCCTGGCCCACGGAGCACCTTCCGCAACCTGAACTCCTACCAACCTACCTACCAACCTAGTCCACACCACGCACCGTCCATCCGCATCTCCCGCTTAGCTCGCCCCTCCAACGAGCAATCTCCCATCCCATCGACGAACAATCGATGTCTGGCGCCTGAGACGTCTGGACAACTCGAGTCGACTATGCGATCTCTGCGATAGGCGACAATACTCTGTTTTGGAGATCTTCCCGTTTCATCTTACGCTTCTTTCGTCGGACGAGGCCACCTGAGCCACCAACGCGCCGTTCCGCTCCTATAATCAGGGGTCTTCCGCAATTTACCACCACTCTGGACGCCATCAGAAGCCGCCATCATGTCGAGTTCAGGGACGGGCTTTCTGGGCCGCTCGAGCAGCAGCAATGCGAACATGCGCGGGTTGGTCCAGTTCATCGCTGATCTTCGAAATGCGAGAGCGCGCGAGCTCGAGGAAAAGCGAATCAACAAGGAGCTCGCCAATATCCGACAAAAATTCAAGGACGGTAACCTCAGCGGCTACCATAAGAAGAAATATGTCTGCAAGCTGCTGTACATCTATATCCTGGGCTGGAACGTCGATTTTGGCCATCTCGAGGCCGTCAACCTGATCTCTGCCAACAAGTACTCGGAGAAGCAGATCGGATATCTGGCCATGACTCTCTTCCTCCACGAGAAGCACGAACTGCTGCACCTTGTCGTCAACAGTATTCGCAAAGATCTGCTCGACCACAATGAGCTCTTCAACTGCCTTGCCCTTCATGCGATCGCCAACGTGGGAAGCCGAGAAATGGGCGAAGCTCTCAATGGAGAAGTTCACAGGCTCCTGATCTCTCCGTATGCGCCAGTGGCCCACCCGTGTTGAACAAGACTTACTGATCGTTGCCAACCAGGACCTCCAAATCCTTTGTCAAGAAGAAGGCTGCTTTGACGCTACTCCGACTGTATCGCAAGCACCCAGACATCATATCTCCTCAATGGGCGGAGCGCATCATCCACCTGATGGATGATTCCGACCTCGGCGTTGCTCTCTCGGTGACCTCTCTCGTCATGACCTTGGCACAGGACAACTTGGATCAATACAAAGGAGCATATGCCAAGGCAGCTGCTCGCCTGAAGCGAATCCTTATTGATGGGGAATACACGACCGATTACCTTTACTACAAGGTGCCTTGCCCCTGGCTGCAGATGAAGCTGCTACGACTCCTGCAGTATTTCCCCCCATCAGGTACGACGAATGTCAAGACCCCATCTCTGGTTGCTGCTGACACGGATTACTAGAGGATACTCACGTCCGAGACATGATCCGGGAATCGCTGCAGAAGATCTTGAACTTGGCCATGGAGACCAACAAGAATGTGCAGCAGAATAACGCCCAGAATGCGGTTCTCTTCGAAGCCATCAACCTCATCATTCACCTTGACACTGAACATGGCTTGATGAAGCAAATCTCGACGAGGCTGGGCAAATTCATTCAGAGCCGAGAAACCAATGTGAGGTACCTTGGTCTGGAGGCCATGACACATCTCGCCGCACGAGCCGAAACCCTTGACCCTATCAAGCAGCACCAAGAAATCATCCTGGGCTCCCTCAAGGACCGAGATATTAGTGTCCGTCGCAAGGGTCTTGATCTACTCTACAGCATGTGCGACGCCACGAATGCCCAGGTCATTGTCGGCGAGCTACTGCACTACCTGCAGAATGCCGACTTTGCCATCCGAGAAGAAATGGTCCTTAAGATTGCCATTCTTACGGAAAAGTACGCTACTGATGTGCAGTGGTACGTCGACATCTCCCTACGACTCATCGCCATGGCCGGAGATCACGTCAGCGACGAGGTGTGGCAGCGAGTGATTCAGATTGTGACAAACAATGAGGAGCTCCAAGTCTATGCGGCGCAAAACGCGTTGCAGTATGTCAAGGGCGACCATTGCCACGAAACCCTCGTCAAGATTGGTGCTTATATCCTGGGAGAGTTTGGTCACCTGGTCGCCGACCAGCCTCGTTGCAGTCCTATCGAGCAGTTCCTCGCCCTTCAGAGTAAGCTCACCGGGTGCTCGTCGAGTACCCGCGCCATGATTCTCTCGTGTTTCGTCAAATACGTCAACTTGTTCCCGGAAATCAAGCCTCAGCTTATCCACGTGTTTGAGTTCCACAGTCACAACCTGGACTCTGAGCTTCAGCAGAGAGCTTGCGAGTACATGACTCTCGCAAGCATGCCGACCGATGACCTCCTCCGCACAATCTGCGATGAAATGCCGCCCTTCCCCGAAAGGCAGTCGGCGCTTCTGTCTCGTTTGCATCAGAAGCATGCTAATACGAGCGACCGAAGAACCTGGGTGGTGGGAGGAAAGGATGCCAACGCTGATGCCAGAGAGCTTAGCATGGGAACTGGAGCTCTTAAGAGGACCTTCAGTTCTAATGTGTCGCTGAATGGCAGATCGAATGGCCAGGGCGCGTCTGGAGCAAATGGTCATAGCAATGGTGTGGCTGACCTGGCTGGCCTCGACCTGAACGCACCTGCACCATCCGAGCCCAAGATGCTGAAGGCGCCGAACTTGGCCAGTGCTGCTCATCTGTCGCCCGGATGGGAGCAAGGATTTAACAAGCTGCTGGTCAGGTCTGACGGTGTTCTCTATGAGGATGGACAACTTCAGATTGGTGTCCGGTCGGAGTATCGTGGCCAGATGGCTTGCCTGATCACATATTTCAAGAACAAGACCCCTGCCACCATGAGCTCCTTTACAACGACCTTGGATTTGGACGAGAGCGAGAAGAACAACCTGACTTGGGATGTTAAGAACCTCCCTGACAGCACCATCGCCCAGGGCGGACAGTCGCAGCAGGTTGTCATGTTTGAGGCGAAGAAGATCTTTGAGAAGAGCCCCACGGTGCGCATCAGCTACCTGGCTGGTGCCCTCCAGGCCCTCACTCTCAAGCTTCCCGTGGCGATCCACAAATTCATGGACCCGGCAGACTTGACTGCAGAGGACTTTTTCAGGAGGTGGAAGCAGATTGGTGGAGCCCCCCGTGAAGCCCAAGGCGTCTTTGGATTGTCCGGCAAGGGCGGCGGCAGAGAGATCACGGAGAGCTTCATCTCCAAGACAGTGGAGGGATTCCGATGGCGTCTGCTGGACATGGTGGATCCCAACCCAAAGAACCTTGTCGGCGCGAGCGTGCTTCACACATCTGAAGGGGGCAAGTTTGGCTGTCTCTTGAGACTGGAGCCAAACTATGGAAACCAGGTAAGACGGCTCACTCCCTCTGCGCCACTGGCATGGACCTAACTGACCGCTCTCTAGATGATTCGACTCACTATTCGGGCGACGGATGATTCAGTTCCAGCTGTATTGTTGAAGTACATGCAGGAACGGCTTGCTGCAGGAGCCTCGACGTCACCAGAGTTTGAAGCACCCTCACGAGACAATATCTCGGACGCTTTCCGCAACGTCATGGTTTCCTGATACCATTCTTCTGTATAATTGGCCGGGATGGAGTTGTCTTAATACCACAAAGAAGCATATGGGCGTTGGGGAACTAGCATCAAGGTTGGAGTGGATGAAGCGCTCAATTCAAGCCATTTCTTTATCGGCCG
This sequence comes from Fusarium illudens, assembly GCA_013623515.1. NCBI lineage: Eukaryota > Fungi > Ascomycota > Sordariomycetes > Hypocreales > Nectriaceae > Fusarium > Fusarium illudens. Next base: position 6,216 of record JABFEX010000427.1, on the reverse strand, counting down.
AAAAGCTGCCTGCGTCGATGCTCCCCATGACGACTCTCTCTGCCGTTGGTGCGTGAGTACGGATGCGAGCGCCCCAGATTGTGGAGTGACTGCGAGCAGGGAGGATTTAGTTGTTTGTTGATACCATGAAGTCTCTCGTTTTGGATCGAATGAAAGCCGTTATGCCAGCATGGAACTCAGTAACCTCTTTATCTTTTTGGCTTTTAAACAACACATGGGAATCACTCCTTGATCTTGGCATCCGCCTTGGCCGGCCGCTGGCCGAAGATGGTGCTGCCCACACGCACCTCACTGCTTCCCAACCTCACAGCACCTTCAAAGTCCTCGCTCATGCCCATGCTCAACTCCAGGCTCTCCTCGCTCAGGCCCAGCTCCTTGGCCACGAGATCTCGCTGCTCCTTGAGGGTCAGAAAGTCCTCATTCTCCGTCTCGGCGGTGGTGGCCTTGCTGCGGGCGATGGCGCCGATGGTCATGAGGCCAAGCAGCTGCAAGCTGGGGCAGGTGTCGACAATCTCGCGGCACAGGGCGACGGTGTCAGCACCGGGAGCGCATCCGGACTTGGCATCCTCGCCAGAGGTGTTGACCTGGACGTGGACGCCGAGCTTGGAGAGGTCGGGCTGCGAGGCAAGGAGGTTGGTGCGGGCCGTGTTGAGGAGCTTGGCCTTTTTGGAGGTGTCGATGCTGGAGACGCAGAAGAGATTGGGGATCTTGGCTAAGGATTTACAGTGGCCTGAAATGATGTTAGTATTGGAATGTATATAGAAAAGAGTCGAAATGCCATGCCTGACTGGAGACCGCCGATAAAGTGCCACTGGATGGTATTTGGAAGCAGAGCGGCCTTTTGAATCAGCTCTTGGGCGTAGTTCTCACCAAAGTGAGTGTGAGAAGTAGGAGCCTGATGAAGGGCTAGGACATCATTTGCCGGCTTCAGTTTTGAGACAGCGACAAGTCGGACCTGGGAATAGCGCATCAGGGCATATTCATCATGAGTTTGAGTCTTTGAGAGAGAGCCGGGGGGGCATGCATACGTTTTGGCCATTCGCCACAGCAGCGAGGCAGTCCTTGACCGAGCTGAGCTGGGAGACGAGAGCCTGGGCTCTTGAGGGGTCGACCTTCATTTCTTCCTTTGACTCGCTCATTTCTCTTGATAAAAAAAGTATCGTAGCCTGAGTAAGAGAAGGAGCGCGGTGAAGAAAGTGGTGATTGTTGTAAGTGGAGTGGCCTGCGGTTTGGGCGCCGGATTATCATCGGCTCATGGTCAGGTAATCGATGGAAGTGGCCACCATCCATGGATACCTAGCTCCCCTCCATCTCATCCAAGGGTGTGTTATCCCTAGAATCGCAGTGGCCTTTGAACTTGACTCTTGTCAACCACTGACAAAATCATCAAGCCTTCAGATCACCGGGAATAGAGCATCATAGCCCTGGAGCTTTGTTAAGGATGGCCTCCGATTTGAAAGTTGGCCGGCGGCGGGCAACCAGCAGCGCAGCCTCATCCATCAGATCTGGACATTCTCGACGAAAGTCCAAGGCGGTGATCCAGCCCAAGTCGACGCACACATCCGACGAATTCCTCCAAGACTTTCTCGACCCTACTTTTGACCCTGCAACATTTCTAAACTCTGCCCTGCCGCCGCTGCAGCAGCGCTCAGCCCCTGGCCGGTCCGGGTCTGACGTCGCGCCCCTCGCAGAGCTGTCGACGCAGGCCCAGGCCCTCATCTCGCAGCTCAACGCGCAGACATCGCGGCTTTCGAGCACCTTGACGCAGCTCACCGACGACATTTTGAGGAGCGGGAGCCGTCTGGCTTACGAGGTGGAGCTGCTACGGGGCGAAACGCTGAGTCTCCAGGAGACCATGAGTGAGACCCTCCAGGACGACATCAGCAAGTTTGTCCCTGAGGGACTGCAGGAAGCCATCGAGGCCAAGAATAGCGCAGCTGCCAGCGCAAAGGACGAAAGGAGCACGGCACCATCAACGCCAGCCATTGTTGGTGGGAGCGGCACAGGCACAGGCACAGGAACGGCAAACGCGGATGATCCCGAGTTTATCAAGCAACTACAAACACTCACACTTGTGCGAGCTCGCCTCGATTTGGTTATCAAGACGTTTGGCGATGCTATGGAATTCGTTTTCCCACCTTCCGAAGTGTCAGTCAGCTCGAGCTTCCTGTCCGTATCAGCACCGGAACCAGGATCGGCGCAGCAGAGCTCAGAGGACAAGGGTCAAGAAGTGCTGAAGAAGCTCCGGGGCGAGATATCTGACCTTCTCAACAAATCCGAGGATCCTGTACAAGGCATTGAGAAGGCAGCGCAGAAGATTGAGCAGCTCAAGGAGCTCACGGCGGTGTGGAAGGACACAGCGGAGGAGAAGGGTAGGAGCAAGTTTATCGAGAGCCTGGCCAAGATGGTAGAGGATAAGCATCGCGACCTGATGAAGGATATGGAGCAGGCGGCCAAGAAGGAGGGCAAAGCGGAGCCCACTTCGAGATCGCGCAAAGGGAGCGTCACGAGGGATGCGGCCGTGGTGGTGGAGGACACAAAGACTCCAGGCGGGTTTGGTCTGATTAGTCAGTTACAGAAGCTCCGTAGTGGGCTGTGAGAGAGAAACCGAGGAACAATGAGCGATTGGGGCACAATAATACCCATCTCTCCCAAATATCGAAATATCTAATTAATATCTACTTGCAGCTGTGTGACAAGCAACGTGACTGGAGGTGAAAGTAAGGACCGTGTAAGTCACAGTGCGACACTGCTCTATTCTTAGCTGCCCGTTGCAGCGGGCTCAGGAGATTGGACCAATCACGTCGGACACCGGATGACACCACTACATAAATCGGGACCGGGCGCTATCTGCCAACTCTCCGTTTCCGGAAGGCGGTGAGCGGACACTGGGCGGGCGGCCCCAGCTGGGGTCATGCTGCTGCTGTTGCTGCTTCTGCCGCCGCGGCCACTCTCACCTTTGAGAGACCATCCATGAATAATACAGAGAAACACGCGCCCAATCCTCACATTTTGTTTGCCTTCATCCTTATTGTTGTTCCTGGTTCCCTCTTTTCGGTTTAATACCGTATTTGGAACGAGTCTCAAAAGAGCCTGAACCCCGCCCGCCCCGTCTCTTTTGTTAATTGCCCTTGACATCATTTGGTCTCTTTCTCCAAATCGGCAAAATCCCACACACCCTTGGTTCTCCCCCCCAACCTTTCCCACTTTCAAGCACATACCGGGAACAGCTTCTTCCTCTTGTCACCGCTCGTATCTCTTTTCCAACAATCACGATTCGACCTATACACCCGTTTCGCCCATCTTGACAAACTGGTCTGCTTGTCAAAATGGCTGCGAACGACCCAGCGGCCCCCAGCGGCCTCGGCGCCAGAGCCGATCCTCCTTCTGCTGCACAGTCGAAACGAGATCGCAAGCGATTTGCCCTCTTGGAGCGACTTGCCACACTGAGCGAAAAGTTTCACCGCGAAAGAGACTTGACCTTTCGTGACCAGCTTCAGAAGATCCAGCTCGACATGACTCTGGTCCAACGCTTCGACCCCTACGACCCCAGGGTGCTCGAAGTCATCGCCGAGATCCAGAGAGAACACAGCGAGGCCCAAGGCCCCGACGTCAACGACGAAGAAATAAGAAGTCTTCTTGACATGGCCGGATTTCGCTTCTCCGATTACATCTATGAGGTTGAGGATTTAGTCGAAATTCGCGACTTTCAGTTGGCGCAGGCCAAGGTGAGATGGCACCGCGAGGCGCTTGGCCGATTCAGCTGCTAACAGGATGCGCTACCAGAACGAGTACGATCGAAGACTTCAAGAGTACAAGAACACATACGCTTACAAGGTCGAAACTGCCAAGCGCGAGCACAAGGCGTTGACTAACACTCTCCGCGATCGCCTCATCAACACCATGACCCACAAGAAGAACCGTTTGAACCGGGAGAAGGAGGTCTTGGAGATTAACGACTCCAACGCTCTGCTCCTGAACCCCAACCAGTTCAGTCTTACGAACCCCTCGAGCCCCGGTGGCACCCACGGCAAGCGAGCCACGCGTCTGCGCAAGGATGCCGACGACCTGCACATGTACTCCGACTCCAAGAAGCGGAAGCGAAACGGCGGCGATGACGACGGATCTCCTGCCCCCATCCGACGCGCCCTCGACCCCAACAACACGACACCTCTGTGGCAGTCTGAGAAGGCGCGCGCCGCTGCCAAGCAGAACGGCCCTGTTTACAGCATCGACAAGCTCTTTACTGACAAGGAGCTGTCTCTCAACTACAACACTGCTGCTGTTGCTGCTCACCAATACATTCTCCGCAGCCGGGTCAATGGCAATGGGTCACCCGAGGATAGCGACTCTGGCCATGGCGATGTCAATGGCGATCATGACGATCTTGCGCCGGCAGCCCCTGCGATGGAGCGCTCTGTCTCACACGCCACCCGAAGCGGTCGTGGCGCCAACCACAACTTCATCGATGATAAGATTCTTGGAATCGAGGGTGTTGTCAACTACGAGGGGATTGGCAACCTGGATCTCGTCCATGCGCAGGAGCCACCCAAGATGCCGCCTCCTGTGCCTTCGCAGTATCTGAAGCCATACCCCCGTTCTGCTGATCAGAACTTCCCCGTTCCCCTGTCCAACGACGACATCCAATCCGATCTCTCAGTCATGGGATACTTCAAGCAATATGATGCTTCTCACAAGCCCGGCGCTCACCTTGACGTCAAGGGTGGCCTGCGAAGAGTTCTCGAGGCCGTTTCGACACCTTACCAGGAAGGCCGGTACGTAGCATTCACCGGCGCCCCCCGAGAGGATCCGGAGCACGTCCGAGATGCCCTGGGCCTGCCGACCGTCAGCAGCCTGCGCGACCAGCCGAGCCCCGCGCACATTGGCGCCGTTGCGGCTCTCTCGAGCGCCGCCGCCGCACCAATGAGCCGGCAGAGCAGCGCCGGAGGTGTTGCCATGAGCCGACAGGGAAGCAGCAGCGCCCGCGGCAAGGGACGCAAGAACTAGTCTTGCGCCGCATGGTCCAAGGACCTTATCTTTTCTACAGCATTGCAAGCGCGGCGCACAGGTGTTGCAGCATTGACTTGAGCCGGCATTTCGCTCGGGACAGGAACAATCATCAAGGATGAGGATGATGCATTTGGTCGGGGTTTTTGACAAGGTTTTTTCTTCGGGTTGGTAGCAGTGAATGTTCTGCAGTTAGGGAACTCGCAAACACGGGCGAGGCTTTTCATCATACACATCGGAAATCAGGTCTCGTTTTGGTTTCATTCTGGTCTCAAAATTCATGGTCTCGGTAAATAGAAATAGAAATACCAAGCCGTTAACAACTACATGTGTGCCCTTATCCTGAAGGAAACTCCCGTGTTCTGCAAAACTGATATCTCGACAAACGCAATGGTTCCAAATCAATAATGAGCATTTCGCTCTTTCCTGGGAAATGAAACCGTTCAAGGGCCAAATACCAAGGCTCTGATCTCGATGCTCTCACGACCCTCGGCCTCGGGCCTGGTTCTCGGATCCTGGAATGCAGTGTGAGGAACGCGCCCGCCGATGTTGGACCCGGGCTTTAGAGATTCACTGTCGAAGCACTCCAGCAGCAGTCTCTCACTGCCCGTCATGCCGCTGAGGTAGTACCACTTCTGGTCCGGGTCATACTGGATGGCAGCCGTCCAGCCCTGATAACCATCCGGATACCGGTGCTCGACGGGGATGACGTCCTCGTCGGCGACTGAGGCGGAGGACGCCACGGCCAGGGGGAAGGCCTCGACGGGGTTCTTGTTCAGGGGTCGCCAGACGTTGATGAGGCGGTATCGGCGCTGGAGGAGGTCGTCTGCCTCGTCGGGGAAGTACCGGCGGACGCGCTGGGCGACGGCTGGTGCGGTCTGGTCGATGTGCACACGGGTTACGGGAGCTCGAGGAGCGTTTGGGTCCTGCCGGCGGATGGTGTGGTCAAAGATGAAGACGCGGTTGGACCCGGGCACGTTTTCGAGGAGCAGCTGCTCAACCTCTGGGTAGTAGTTTGTCTTGATGGAGTCGTCGTCGAGGAACTCGGCTTCACTCGACAGGGGCACGTCACGGATGACCTGGAAGGCGTCGCGGTCCAGGTGAAAGTCTGCCTCGCGGCCGCGGAGGTCGTGGATGACGGTGGGCTGGGGGTTGTCGGAGAAGTTGCGCTGGGGGTGGTCCTTGGGGGGCTGTTCGACGTAGTTGAAG
>JABFEX010000426.1:0-48372 GCA_013623515.1 Fusarium illudens | reverse complement strand
GCGGAAGGGCGGGGTGAGGACCGGATGGCCTCCGGTCGGCATCGGCGATGGGGAAGGGAAGTCGGCCGTCCGGGCTGCCTGCCGGGCAAGTAAGAAGCCACCTGCACTGACAATCCCGGGGGTATGAACGGGCTCTGTGGTTGGAACTTGGCGTGTCGTTTACCTTTTTTTGTCACGCCTATGGGTAGTACTGGGTTGGGTGAGTGGCTGCTGATTTGCGGTAGTAACTCTACTGGTGGATGAAACCATTCGATACAATTTAATACTCAGGATATTTGTCACTGCCTCGCAGTAAAGAATAACCACGACGGCATGAGGAGTCGCAACCCCTTATATCCGAGGGACAACAAGAAACAACAGAAAAGGATCACACAAGAGAGAGGGCCATCTCATATTGGTGACAAAGTGTAGGGTAAGGTGGCCGAGTCGCAACAACCCTTGTGCCTGTAAACGGCAGACTCGATAAGGTCTCACTCGGAGGATTACCCTAATTGATTTTTATTCGGCTGTATGCCACGGACGCACGGTGAGAGCGTGTTCCGGGGATGCGTGTGTGAGATTGGGGGGCGTTGCTTTCGTGGCTGGTGGCTCATCGAAGCAAATGGGTGCTGCTGCACCACCAAACTCAGAAACAAAGACTCTAATTCAGGTCGGCGCGTTGCCCGCAAGCTACAGAGTCTGACACATGAAGTCCAACTGTCACAAAAAGGCCGCAGCTGCGCGATGAAGGGCATCAGGGTCTCCCCCTAACAACGTCTCCTCCTCCAAGTCAACAAGCTAGTACCAAACGAAAGCCACCACCACCTCCCACGCGGAATGACAGCACTGAATCAGGGTTGACTGACGGCTAAACACCGAGTCCGTTATCCCACGTTTGTATCCACTGACCCTTTTCCCGCCTGGTTCGTCTCTGACATGGTTCACAGTCCCTTGCCTGTCCCCCCCCTTCCCTCGTGTGAACCCTCACCACCTCTGAGTGGAGAGAAGAGAGAGACAAGGCCCAACTTGTGGCCTCATTACCTCAGCTGGACCAGGCCAGGACAGACCAGACCATATACTCAAGGACAAAGACAACAAGGCAGCCAGCAGAAAAGAAAGAAACCCCCACCTTCCTACCCATTGTGGTGGTGCATTCTCTGCTCCTGCCCTGTTGGCCGCTGTCCTGTGTCGAGGCAATCCCCAAGCCGTGATTCGCCAGCGGCTGCCGTCCCTTGGCAACCGGCCCCCCACACCAGCCCACAGCGGTCCCGTCCACTGAGCCCGACCAGTAGCAGACCGCTGAACCTGCTTCCAGTGATCCACTGTCGTCCACTGCAGCTCACAAAGTGCCTGCGACTGCTTGTGAGTGCCCCTCAGTCCTGGGGCTGTCGCTCAGCCTTGGCCCCCCCCGTGGATTGAGCCTCCAGGCCATCAAGGTTCTCACCTCTTGGCGCTCACTGGTCCGTATCCTCTCATCCAACATCCCACCCGGGCCGCCGCCCGAGCCATCCATCCGCCGCGCAACCATCGCCGTTTTCTCTTGCACAAAAAGTCAAGGCAGTGGCAGTTGCAGTGGCTGTACGGATACCAGAGATACCGGCACGGACACCAGTTAGCAGTAGCACTCGCCCGTCAAACCCCCCTCGCCTCGTCTCGCCTTGCCTCGTCTTCATCATGGATCAATCGGGCATCTTTGCCCATCATCATGCCGCCTCCTTCGAGTCCTCCGCCGAAAAGGTCGACTACGGCTTCGACTACCACCTCGGTCACGATGCCTCGCTAACCCATGGACTTGACTCGCTCGGCACTTGCAACAACACCGAGAACGCTTGTCTCGACCAGCGCTGCTTCGACCACTATGGCAAAGCCTCCTCCACACCAAATACCGCTCTGGATCTCGGCATCGACATCAACTCTGACGTTCCTTCCACCCCCCGAGAGAGAGGTCCATATGCCCACCCCCAAAAGCCCTCGGCTCGCTCCAACTGCGTCGCTGGCACTGCCAACATGACCACCAACACCAGACTCGGCAGAGCTCATAGGCAGAGGCAAAAGCGAAAGAGGCTGTCCGGTCCAATGTCGCAACCGCACGATCTTCACCAGCCGCACCATGTCCACCAGATGCGTCCACCCCAGGCCTTCCATCATGTCCAGCAGCACAGCCAGAGCATCGACCCCATGGCTGCCCTGCATACCTTTGCTCATACCCCTCAGCTCGCCTTTCACAGCCCCGACCTCCATCCACCTCCCAGCAACTTCCAGCAACACCTCGGCAACCCTGACTGTTCCGACTGCTTCGCTCCTGCCTGGGTAACAAATATCATGGACCAGACAGTGCCGGGGAACGGCATGCCCATGCAGTGGCCGCCGTACGGCGCCGCTGCCTCGGCTGCTTGTAGTTCCGCCTGCGATGATGCCAACTGCTGGACCCGGTGTGAGGAGGAAGCTGACGATCAGTGCTGCTACGATGACTGCTGTGCTCAGCTTGACATGTCGCATGCCGCATGTTGCTTCGAGCCCACCTGTGCTTCCCTTGAGCCATGCCTCGACTCGTCGTGCCAGGAGGCATCGATCCCTTGCACGGATACCAACTGCATGGGCACTCCCGCTTCCGTCTCCGTCACCACACCGTCCGCCGAGCCTGAGCCCATCGTCAACGCCCTTGTGAGCCCCGTCGAGCCCGGCCGGGAAATAACCCCAGACGCCTTTGACCAGACAATCAGCCATGGCATTGGTCATTTTGCCCAGGGCTTCTCCGACGACCTCAACTCAGCTCATGCCTTCACCGATGACCTGAGTCCGACAATCAGCCAACAGCTTGACCACCACCTCACCCAGAGCCATGCTGGCCAAGGAGGCAATGAGGCCAACGGGTTTGCTATACCCCCGTACCCCTCTACCTCGAAGCCCAAGCTGGCCGACGAGCAGCCAACCGCCGATAACGCCGAGCACCTGTGCCGCTGGCTTTGCATCGATGGTATGACGTGCGGCCAAAAGTTCGCAAGCAATAAAGAGCTCCAGGACCACTGCAAGAGTGACCATGTCAAGAACCTCAAGAAGGGCCCCAAGGGGTTCTGCTGCACATGGTGGGGATGTGCCAGGCCAGGGCCCTTTTCGCAGAAGAGCAAGCTTGAAAGACATATGCAGACGCATACTGGGTGTAAGTTGTGCCTTTCCCCCACGCTCCCCTCTTCCATCTGTCAAGTGTATGCTGACCGCAGCAGTCAAACCCGTCAAGTGCGAAATCTGCGGCATCTTCCTTTCCGCGAAGCAATCTCTCGAGCAGCATATGCGCACCCACTCGGGTGAGAAGCCATGGAAGTGTGAATATCCCAACTGCACACAGAGCTTCAAGCAACAGAGCGCTCTCAGTAAGTCGGCAGACGACCAAGGCCAGGATATCATGCTAACTTGACCTCCAGCTATGCATATGCGCACCCACACAGGAGAAAAGCCCCTGGTATGTGAAGTTTGCGGAAAGCGGTTTGGCGAATCATCCAATCTGTCCAAGCACCGCCGCACGCACAATATTCGGGGGAATCATGTGTGCAAGATCTGCCAGAAAGATTTCCATCGACTAGACCAGCTCCGTCGGCACATGCAGACGCATGCTCCCGACGGTGGTCGCAAGGGGAGTAAGAGTTCCTGACCGCAAGAAGGGCGAGGGGTGCCATATCGACGCAAGTCGTACCTGAAGGGCCGAGTTCTTCTGAGCTTTTTCAAAAACGGCACCGGTGTTTGGGCGTCATCGTTATCTTGTCGGAATTTTTTTGGGTCGGTTTTGGTGTTTAAAGAAGTCAGTGCAACAAGCATCGGGCGAAAACTCGCCCATCATTAGATACCCAATTGCCGTCGTGGGGGACAAGAGAAGCAACCTCTCACGCGGGGGTCGCCAAGTTAGTCCTAGACAGCAGAAATGACAGAAATGACAGAGCAGCATCTCGAATAAGCTGCGCACGGGGTTCTGGTAATCCTCTCCAAGGTTGCGTATACCTTGGCCTATAATCCGGTGTCTCATGGGCGTCGTTATCGATGCAGTGATCCGTGGTGGTACACCATGTCGATTGCGAAGGGAACCCAGTGGCAAATCATTGTTCATCCGTCGATGCGTTCCCACCATTCGTCCTTTTCGGCTAACCGGAATCAGCTCGATGTTGAGTCATGAGCTTGAGCCGGTGGCTTCTGTTGAAGGAAAGCGTGCGGGTTTGAGAAGGCATGAGTGAACCATGAGATCCAAGGCGAGTAGTCCCGGAACCGGTGGCATCCCACTCGGAAGATCAAAGCCATCAGCACCTCGTTAGAGCTGTCCACAGTCAAACCCTCGTCCATCGAGGCAGGTATGTGATGCGCTGGCATCACGGTCTCTCGAATCCATGGCCTTTATTCCTGTCCTGTCCTCGGGTCCCAGGGCTCGGATATCGATTTCTGCTGTGCGACGAAGCCATCCAGTGCCGCCTGTTGCGGGGTTCCCGATCCTGGATCTCCGATACCTCCGATTATCGTCCAGTTGGTGTAAATCAGCGAGACAGGATCATCCATTCGAAAGAGAAGACGAAGAGCGTATGGTAGAGGCGCCGAGGAGGGCCCGGGATGGAGATGAGGAGGGGAAAATTGAAGAGGAGGCGAGATTCCTCTCCGGTTGCCTTGGCCGATTCGAGGCATGTCGTTGGGGGTTGTGGTGGGGTGACGCGGGTTTGGCCGTTCCGAGGCGCCTCACTGGAGACCGATACGTAGGTACACTAGAACTTGCCTGTTATTTAGCCTGTCATGGTCGGGCCAGTTGTGCGGAAGTTGATGTGAGGTCGAAATTCATCAAGGGGAGCTGTTTCATGAGTCCGGGGTTTTCTTGATCATTTGTGGATGGTGATGACCTGGCTGTCTCTCAAGGTGCCTTTTCTGCTGCCTGAGGTGTCATTGATGGTTTGATTGATAAACTCAGGCATCAAATCAAGCCCGGGCACTGCGGAAAGACAACCGACTTTCACTGGAGCAGACGGACCAGCTGGTGCTTCGGCAGCCACACCCGAATGCGCTGGCAAGTACAATCACCTTATCAATCGATGGATCCAAATCACTAGGTAGGCAAGAGCAGTCTTAAAGATAACTTGGCACACGTGCACACGCACGCAAAGGGCATTCTTGATCATGACCTCATTTTTTTTCTTTTTTAAACAGACTGCCTGACCGGGCAGCCCATCGTGGACATCCCGTCCCAGAACGAGGCCAAAACCGGGAAACAAGTACAAGTCAGACCGAGATTCCCTGAGCCATGCGATGCAAATTTCGAAGCCGTTTGTTCAGGAGAAAAAGCACGCCACGCCCTCCATACCCCGTTTCCTTTCTACCCAGATGTCCGCCATCCCCTAGCACTGCAAGTGATTTTTGATTTAAGCCTGCGATTGACTGTTAGCACACCTCCGTATCGACCGGTTTCAAACCACCATGGGTTCGTGGTGTCGGGGCTTGCTCCGTACCTTGATGGCGAACTTGCGCTGGGGGAAGTGAACGCTGCGCTTCTTGGCCTTCTCCAGCACGCGGGACTTCTCATCGGGTGATAGTCGGCGGCGGATGGCACGGGTCTGCTTGGGTCGGAGGTCGAGAGGAGCGTACTTCTTGTTCTTGTAGAACAGGCGGAGCTGGGCCCTTTGCTTGGCGTTGATAACGGTCAGGACGCGGGCGATCGACTTGCGGAGGTCGTGGCTGTTGGAGAGAGACGCATTAGCTCGCGTGGTCTCGGCAAAAAGTAGCTTTTTTTTTCTTTCTCGCGATTCGAAAATCGTCGCAGGCGGATTGATGCTCACATCTTGTTCAGCTTGGAGCCGGACGAAGCGACCTTCTGGATGCGAAGCTGACCGAGCTCGCTCTTGAGCTCACCGAGCTGCTTCGTCAAATCATCCTTGTTCTTGCTCCAGAGCGCACCAGCCTTGACCTTGCCCGACGACTACAACCTGTCAGCGATCCATTCGTCCCAAGTAGCCTTGTGTGTGCGTTGTGTGGTGATTTCGGAGTCATGGCCAATTCGAAAGTGCCTTCTCGATCGTGTGTTGGGGGTGTGCGTTTGTGTGCGGTCGATGATGGGAGGAATCTCGAGGGGTACTGCCGCAGTAGAGATCGACGACGGGAGGCCGCCGTCTACACAGACAAGGGCGGGAGAGGGTGCGTACTCACCATCTTGAATAGCTTCGAAGTGGTGTGCGAAGTGTGTCGACGAGTGTGTTGGGAATATATCAGCCTCGACCGTCACCGTCCGTGTCGCAATGATCGTTTGGCTGGGAATTTAGAGAAGTTTGCCGAGAAAGTGAAAAATTGCCCTAGGGTTTGTGAAGAGGGAGGAAAAGTGGATAATTCGCGAGGATTTGCAATTTTTTATTGGACGGTGGGCGGCTCCGCTATCTAGAGGGGCTCCTCCTCACGTGCCGATGCTCGTGATCTCGAAAGGGCGCTAGTGAAGGCGGTAAATAATTCTGCCGCTTCCTTGGACCAGGTGTCGGTCGGTTGTCGTCAGGGAGTTTGATTGCGTGAAGCTCGATGGTCGATCCAAGCTTGTAAGAGTCCATCACCCACGCATTCTTGTCGCAACTACCCATTTAATCCTCACGTATAATGTCTGCGCCGTCGGGGAACGCGGGCTGGGCCCAACTAAGGCAGCAGGCCCGGACATTAGAAACCCAGGTGCGCAGAGTGGCATCATGCGCCGAGGGCAATTCGCTGACGTCGTCACCAGACGGAGAACCTCTTCCACACGTATTCCCAGTTCTCGACGGCTACAAACATCCCTCCAAAGCCCACAGATGAGGAGCGCAGCACTGAGCAGAAGCTTGAAGAGCTGCTTGAGAAGGTATGCGCCCCACGACCCAGCTTTCCGTCAACCGTGTTAACTCCCTGTCCCCCCAGCGCGATAGCGTCATCGACCAGCTCGCCCGCCTCATCGACTCCGAAGCCGCCCTCACGTCGTCCGCCTTGAAACAGAACAACCTCTCCCTCCTCCGCGAGAAGCTCTCGGGCCACAAGCGGGACCTCGCGCGTCTGCGATCGACCCTCCAGCAAGCTCGCGACCGAGCCAATCTCCTGACCAACGTCCGCTCCGACATTAACGAGTACCGCCAAAACAACCCCGAGGCCGCCGAGGCCGACTACATGCTGGAGGAGCGCAACCGCGTCGACAACAGCCACACCATGGCCGACAGCGTCCTTAGTCAGGCGTACGCCGTCAACGACAGCTTCAACCTGCAGCGCGAGACCCTGGCGAGCATCAACCGGAGGATCACGCACGCCGCGAGCCAGGTGCCGGGGATCAACACGCTGATCACGAGGATATCGGCAAAGAAGAGGAGGGACGGCATCATCATGGGAGGATTCATCGCGTTTTGCTTCGTTCTGTTCTTCTTTCTCTCGTAAAAGCGGGATGGGGGGCAGCTTGCATTTGGGAACAGGCGTTCAGGGGTATCAGCGTGTTTTATATATTGTACAACATGGTGGGGGTCATGGGGGTGTCTAAGTTACAATACTCTTCCGCGACGGGAAGGCGTCTAATCACAACGGCTTGGGAACCTCTAGATGTTGTTTGCCCGGATGTTGCTCCTTTGCTGTGGCCGGCAGGGTGTCCTCCCTCTTGATCTCGTCCACGAGCCGTGAGAGACCCTTGACCAATCCATCCTGCTCATCAGGATGGGCCGTTCCACTGCCTGCCCATCGAACGCGGCAGTATTGGTCGACCAGAAAGATGTAGCCGACTTTACTGTTGAGCAGCCCGATCGACTCGCGAATGTCGTCGGTGATGCCTCGGCGAACGAGGAAGTACTTGCCCCAGTCCTTCTCGGAGAACTGCTTCCGCAGCGACCCCATAAAGAACCTCACCAACCACGCCTTTCCCGCATTGTCCTCGTAGTTGATGTGAACCATCTGCGTGAGCTCGGGGTGCTGCGCCAACGCGCCATGGAGCGCCGGGTTCGCGTCCTTGGAGGTGAAGGACTGGGCCTGCAGCTCGGCCCAGCGGCTGCTGAAGATGGAGACGACGCTCGCCCTGCCCGAGAGGAGCGGGGTGGTGTCGTGCGGGTTCTTGTCCGTCTTGAGGAGAGTCTGGCCGTAAAAGTTGGGGAAGAAGAGGGAGAGCTCGGCCTTGAAGAGTCGCGGGGGCGCGATGAAGGACTTGCCCTCGTGGTATTGCAGGTTTCCCCAGTCTCGGAAGTAGGGTCGCGATATCTTTGCCGTCCTGCAGATATAGGTATGAGATAAAAATGTTTGACCCGAGTCCTCTAACACGGGATATCCTTACAGCTCCTTTCGCCTCGCCAAGTGCTTGTCGTAGTTGACGAAATCCTCGCGGCGCTGACGCATTGATCGGCTGTCAATGCCTGTGTTCTCGCCAACCTTGGGAGGGAGGGGCATGCCAATCGGCCGGGGGAGAGGCTTCGGTACGAAGACGCCCTGCTGCCGCTTGCCGTAGCTTCGCGGAGCTTCGATCGGGGCACCGGCGAGGTTGGCCTGAGGGTCCATGGAGGCGCCGGACCCGGGCTTCTCGGTGGTGGCCGCCCGAACGGCGGAGGAGGTGAAGGAGCGACGGGCCTCGCAGAAGAGGCACGTCAATGGCCGGCGGGCGAGGCCCGAAAGGGCCATGTCGAGTCGTCGTGACGCCATGGCCGAGGGAGGGCGTGGGCAAGTGAGTGGGTTGGGAAGGGTTGCTTTGCGGCTCTTCTTCAGCCTGTGGAAATTTCGCTCCCAGCGGCGGGCAACAAGCAAGGGTGTTGTCTCCACACCAGATTTGGAGGAGCACGGCCGGGCTGTGGGGAAGAGAGAGCCGAGGACTCGGTCAGATCGGGCTTTAGTTTCGAGACTGCCGTCATTCCCCCGGACTGCGGTTATCCACGGTCGTGAGCCGACCGAAGCCAGCCTTCGGCTTAGACAAATTGCCTTGCCCATTGCCTTCTCCTCTTCCTGGGAGGGAGAAATCTGGCAATGTCTCCTTCTTGACTCTTTCCCTCGCAGGTTCAATTGCAGGTAATCATGTTTCTCCAGCGTGGATCTCGAGTGCTGCGAAAGCAATGGCATGCCGCCAGAGGCGTGGGCCAGATGGCCATGGCGTCACGGGCCCGGGCCCCCATGAACGCCTGTCCTCCCAGATGGTTCAGCGAGTCGAGGAGATTAATGGCTGTGAAGCCTGTACTCCTGGCCGATATTGGCGAAGGCAAGTCAATCATCTACTCTATTATCCCTGTGATCCATCCCGGGAAGCGCACGACTAACACGCACCAGGCATCGTCGAGTGTGAAGTCATCCAGTGGTTCGTGGAAACGGGCGCTCGGGTCGAAGAGTTCTCCCCGCTATGCGAGGTCCAGAGCGACAAGGCCTCCGTGGAAATCACGAGCCGCTTCTCGGGCGTCGTCAAGAAGCTCTATTACGAAACCGGCGAGATGGCCAAGGTCGGCAAGCCGTTTGTCGACATTGATATCGAGGGCGAGGCCAGGCCTGAGGATGTCGACGCCGTGGCCAGCCAACAGCCCGAGAAGGAAGATGTCCCTCCACCTGCGCCGCCCTCTGCCTCCGAGTCCAAGTCCGAGCAAACACTAGAAAAGACATCTCCAGTACCTGCTGAAGCGCCAGCCAAGGAGAAGGGAAAGTGCGCGAGCCTTGCAACTCCGGCTGTGCGACACGTCTCCAAGGAGTTCAAGGTGGATATCATGGATATCGATGGCACCGGCAGAGATGGCAGAGTCCTCAAGGAGGACATTTACCGGTTCGTCAAGGAGAGAGATGCCAAGGCCAGTGCCCCAAGTGCCCCGTCATCTGCACCACGGGACAACTCAGTGCAGACGGAAACGGCTGTGCCACTGTCCAGCACCCAGATGCAGATGTTCAAGACCATGACACGGTCCCTGACCATCCCTCACTTCCTCTACGCTGACGAGGTCGACTTCTCAAACCTGGTGGAGCTGCGCAAGCGTCTCAACCGTGTGATCGCCCACGGCCCCGCGGTGGACGGGCAGCCATCCAAGCTCTCCTACCTCCCCTTCATCATCAAGGCCGTGTCCCTGGCGCTATACCAGTACCCGATGCTCAATGCCAGGGTGGACGTAGACGCCAAGACTGGCAAGCCGTGCCTGGTGCACCGGTCGCAGCACAACATCGGCATCGCCATGGACACGCCGCAGGGCCTCGTGGTGCCCGTGATCAAGGACGTCGCCTCGCTCAACATCCTGACCATCGCGGCCGAGCTGTCGCGGCTGCAGAGCGCCGCGGCCCAGGGCAAGCTCTCGCCGGCCGACTTCCAGGGCGGCACCATCACCGTTTCCAACATTGGCAACATCGGTGGCACCTACGTCAGCCCCGTCATCGTGGAGCGCGAGGTGGCGATCCTGGGCATCGGGCGGATGCGGACGGTGCCCGCGTTTGACGACGAGGACCAGCTCGTCAGGAAGCAGATCACCAACTTTAGCTGGAGCGCCGACCACCGTGTCATTGACGGTGCCACCATGGCGCGGGCTGCTGAGGTTGTCCGGCAGATAGTGCAGGAGCCGGATATCATGGTGATGCACCTCAAGTAGTGGGGAGGGTTAATGTAACTAGCAAACAGGATTATAAAAAACAATGTAAACGGGATAGAAGAATGAAGGGAAGAGCTGGGCTGTGATACTCGTCGGATGACGATGCAGGCAGGTGGTCCTTCCGTCCTCATCTGGAAATAGCCGACGTTGCTTTCACAGCTTGCACTTTACCCATCAGGTATAGGTAGGTAGGCAGACAAACGTGTACTATGTCTTCGGCTGAGATCCATACTAGAATATGCATAATGCAGAAAATTATTGATCCCACAAGAACATGGCTGTTACCCAGATCCGCGACGAGCCCTGCCCTGCTGATCTCTGTCCCCATGACCTCGCTGTGCGTCTCGCCCATGTAAGTCGCCGGATACGTTCATGCACCCCGCCCTCGAGGAGCTGTCACTCGTGAGTTCGGTCTCGGATTCACAGGCTGGCTGTGTGAGGATGAGCAGTCATGATCATGGATGCCAGCTTGGTCAGCGAGAAGTGGCCGCTCACATGTCGACGGGTTGTGCTTGGTTGGCGATTCGTAGTTTTGGATGGGTTAGACCTGTCAAAGCTCGCTCGGTATCGTTTCAGGACAAGGTAGCATGAATGACATAGATGGTGTGTTAGCAGAAGACGGATCAATACCTACGGGCCCATTGACTTTCTTGGTCGTGTGTAGCCTGACCCTGAGTTTTTTTCGTTTTCGGTTTTACACATGGTGCTTGATGAATTGCCTATGATGTATTACCCTGCATCGAATGACACGAAGGTGCAGATGGGGCATGACATCCGTCGGAGAGAAGGCCCTTGCATCAACTAGTTAGCCCATCGTCGCGGTGAGGCCATCTACCGCGTAGTTAGCTAGTTGGGGGCCCGGCTCTTGCCATTGATCCGTAATACATCGGAGCACACTGGTCAGGTCTCGTGTCACGGTGGGAACCGACGGAGGCGTTTCGTGTTCAAATTTTTTCTTTGCATTCCGCCCACGTCCCAGAAGAAGAGACTGATGGGCTTCTCGAGGCTAATTACCTGACATGGGGCATGGGGGAGACAAGGAACCCATGCCGAGATGGAGTGGTGGCCCCTGGGGGGGTCTAGGGGTGTCTGGCCAGGTGCTGGACGGACGAACAATGACGACCACGAGCATGCTCGTGTCTCTCCTTGAGGTCATCGTAAAGCCTTGGATGCGATGCGACAAACCCCAGACCCGAGAGCGTCGACCCCAGCTTTTGCCTCCCATGCCATCCCGCGCGCGGCGTCTCCCTCGCATGCCTAGCACAACGCCCGGACACACACAAAGGGTGCCAATAACCAAGGATATTATCATCATCCCTTTCCCATCCCATCCCCTCTTTCGCCAATCCATGCATGCAAGCCAGCAAGCAAAGCAGTCCTCACCCCGCACCCCGCCCGAGAAGGCTATGTACAATTGGTCGGCTCCAACTCGGACGGTCTGCGGGGGCTGCACCAAGGATCAAGACCGCCTAGTCCGAGGCCGCGGCTGGCTTCACCGCATCGGAGAGCTGTCCGAATAGGCGGAGCGCTGGCGGCGGCAGCGACGGCGCGCGCCTGATTTCCCAACGCCGTAAAAATCCCATTTGAAAAATACTCCGTTGTTAATGATTCAATGTCCGTAACGCTGTGACTCCCGGCTCGAAAACTCTTTTCGGATCATGTAGGCTGCAACGGCACTGCCTTTATATGTGATTGCAGGCCGGCGTACCACCAATGGATGTGTAAGGGTGTAATATGACATGATGAAAAACCGCATCATGGTTATGGGCTGTTGTCGGCCTTGGTCATCGTCTCCAACACGTTGGCCAGGGCCTCTTGCTGCACTTCCTCGAGGGTTCGGCTGACATCGATGGTGATGACGTCCTTCTCGTCGCCCGAGGGGCGCTCAAGGATGTCGAATTGGCTGTGGACCATGTTGGCGCCCATGTAATGATTTTGTCGCTGCTGTACGCGGGCGAGAAGGACCTCCTCAGCAGCGTCGAGGAAGACAAAGTGAATGAGAATGCGATGGTCGTAGTATCCCGCCACCCGGATCACGTCTCGGTATTTGCGCTTGAGGGCTGAGCAGGTGAGGACGACGCCGCTGGAACCGGCGTTGAGGCGGTGGATTGACTCTTCCCGGAGAGCCGTGAGCCAGTCCCAGCGGTCGGCATCCGTCAGAGGGATGCCATTCTGCATCTTTTCGATGTTGGCAGGGGGGTGATACTGGAGGACCGTGTTAGTGGTGACGCCGAAATTCGTGGGGGCAGAAACCCCCCACGGGATGAGGGAAAAAAAGGGTCTAGTTCATACCGAGTCACCCTCAACATAGGGCATGCCCAGAGTATTGGCCAGATATTCGGCAACTGTTGTCTTTCCACATCCAGCAGGGCCCGTAACTAGCCAGATGTGCTGCTGCTCCTTGGTGTTGTGGCCGTTGACGGCAACGGAGTTGAGGGATGGGGGTGCTGCCGTCATTTGTGAGGGATTGGTGGGGGTCGCTTGGAGAGATGGTGGCAAGTTGATGGACGCTGGCGACTTGGACGCCTTGATGGGCAGAGGGGTGGAATCGTAGGAAAGCATCGCGAAATAGTTGTCGAGGATAATAGGATTCGTAAGATGTAAGGTGAATATCGATGCTGGCAGGTTTCCTTCTCTTTAACGCCTATTGCATAATGTTACAGGAAAGGCTCGAGTCGAAGTGATGGGTAAGCGTAGTAGTTAGACCAATGCCTGCCTAGTCCCAACAAAGCGATTGATGCAAGGCAAGGTTTTAAGTGATGTAAAAAGGGACAAACACGAAAAGCCACAGAGACACAAGAGGTGAGGTAGGTTGGACAAGAATCTGGGGGGGTCAGGGGGAGGAAGACGACGGATCTATATAAGGTTGACGACGGGGAAAATGACAATTCAGGCTCAACAAGACGGGGAGAAGGCCGTGACGGGCAGGCACGACTTGGTTCGTACAGCCCGTCCGTCTGTCTGGGCCAGTCTCTGCCAGTTCCTTTGTCCAAGTGACGGGGGGGGGAGTGTGTAATGATTAGGCGCCAGTGGGCCGGGTAACTCGAGCAAGGACGCCGCCGCCGCCTGGGCTTTGAAGGGGGTGCAAGCCAAGGGGAGGCGTGTGGGCACGCACTGGCAGGTTGAGAGAAATAGGGAGGAGGAGGACATGATGGAACCGGGCATTGTTCCCCTTTGCGAGTCCACTCTGGCACCCGCCATTTCCTGTAAGCACCGTGGTGAAGCAGTGGATGTGGAGTTGAGACCTTGGTGCGTGGGAAACGTGGAGAAGAATGCCAGGGCCCGTTACGGATTGCTAGACCGACAAAAGCTGGCCAAACTTGTTGACGTGAGGATGAATCTATGTGCCGTAGGCAGTTGGTCAGTTGACGTTTCGAACTCTGCGAGAGAAATTGTTAATTATCCACCTGTGCTGTGCAACTCGAAAATGCTAGTAGAACCTCGAAACCTCATCTGGTCGTGCCACTCTCTCGTATTGTGTGCGCGTGCTTGGTCACGAGGTCGTCCTTTTGCTCCCGTGCTTGGCGGCAGTTTGATGTCACCATCAAGACAACAATCATTCACTCTGGGCAAGGGAAAGACACTGCCCTCACACACACACACAAGAACTTACCAGAACAGCCTCAGCCTCGAGGTGCGCATCATGCTGCATGCAGACGACATCCAGGCGGAAAGCCAGTATGGGGCGTGGACGGTAGGGGCAAACCTAGTAAAGTGAGCTGGGAATGGATTGGTGGGAGGCTGAGTGACTCCCCCGGAAAAGAACCCATGCAGCGGAGGTTCCTTTTTCCCTGTCGACCACCCAATTCCCGCCTGTTTGCAATTCCTGTGTCTGTCAGCCGTCACCCTCTGGTGCCCGCTCTGGGCGACGACGCAACGTCAATTGGTGTAACGAGCTCCAATCATTCCCCAAACACCGGCATCCCCAACAATCACCCCCATGCTCTCCTCTCCCAATGACCCCCCCTTGGAGAATGTCCAGGAGAATGTCAATCCTCCCTGCCGACCAGATTCTCACATCCGCAGATCCAATGCGTATCCGGCCCGACTCTACGGGCAGAGCGGATGAGCTCACACGCAATGCCCACGCCGCAACAGGTGTTCGCCAGTCCGAACGAACCGAACCCCGGATTTCATGACCAACTCGACCAGAAACACCACCATGACCTTGGCCGACGATCGCCACCGTGTCCAAGGGGCTGGGTCAAATCTACCGACGCGAGTCGACGAGATCCTTCCCGATTTCTGTCCAAGGCGGTTGGGCATTGAGATGGTGCCCTATGTAGGTTCATCCCCCCTTGCCTGTCTCATCCCGTTTTCCTTAATGGCTCATGGACCAGCTTGAAGCTACTGTAGATAGCTGCGGCATCTGTGCCGGCACTGCACGAGCAGACTCGGTCCTTGCTCATGCTGGGATCAGGTCAGGACGGCAAAGCGCCCTCCCGTCTCGATTTGGCAAGAGGCGCCGGGCGGCCGTCGCCGAGAAACTTCTGTGTTTGTCGTCAAAGACTGGGGCAGATCGGTCGGTAGTGTACCTCCGCAGCGCGGCACCAGCACAGCAGCCCATCAGGTCGTCTCAGGCGGCAGTCATGATCTGGACGAGGGGATGCTCGGATGAGGGCGAGAGCCGCGGCAGCAGCAGCAGCAGCATGAGTAGTTGCAGCGGACAACACAAGGCTGATCAGATTATTGCATGCTTGTCTTACAAGCTTGCAGATGCATGGGGAGGGCGCGTGAGGACGCGCGAGCGCAGGCGTTGTCTTCCCCGCAGAAGAGTCAGCTCGAGGGACCCCTCGACTTTGCTCTGATTCATCCATGCACCCGCGGTTGATGATCCGTTGCCGTGAGGAGGGAGGAGCTCCGTCGAGGGCAGAGGAGGAGGGGTGTCTGAGAGTTGGACACTGGCTTTCCACCCCCAACTCAATCAAGAAAAGAAAAGAGGCACAAGGGGGAGAAAAAGCGGTAGCGTGGAGTGTGGAGCTGAAGCGTGGGGGTCGCCGACTTGAGCAGGTCAGGTGGTGGTGGACCTGGCGCTGCCCCACAAGCTACTGGAAGCCTCACCAGCCAGAAGATTCCAACCGACCTCATCAAAAGGAACAATCCATGATTATAAACTTGATTATTAAAATGATGAATACGATGCTCAACGTTGATGCCTTGGCAATTGGCAACTGGCAAACCGAGGCTTCGAAGTTCAACTCGAGCATTCCGCCTTCGGAAATACCCGTCCCAGATTGACTGACATCAGCGGATTCACAACCACGTCAACCACAAAGTTCAACTTCTCGTGCCTCAACGCATAACCTGCTGGCATGTACGCTTGGGCATGGCTCTTTCTAGGCTTACTCGGCTCAGCTTGACTCGGCTCAATAGCGGGAGCCATTCTGCTTCCCCGGCCGGAATCATCTCCTCGACCTGGCCAACCACCGTCGGCCTGTCGCCCTCCCACCCTCTCACCACGCCCCCTTGGCCGTCCCGCCCGGGTGGATGTCCAGATTCCGAAGCGCTGGCTCGGTGGACGACACCGGACGACGCCGTTGATCCTGTTAGTGCTTGCTTGCGTGCAGCCGGAAGGAGCCCTGGCCTCCGAACCTCAAGTTTCATCAACGCCACACCGCTTGTGTCTGTTTCCGATCCTGTTCCATCCTCCAATGCATTGTTTGACAGACCATAAAACATGGCCATCTTTTTATACTAGACCATGGTGTTGCGTTTATTCATAACTCGACGACTCCTGTATAGTTCCTACTCGACAGTCCCTTCTCGAAAACTGCTTTGTCAACCCTCCTTGAGCTCTCAGACGATGGAGCCGCGGACCGTCTCTCCGTCTACACCCGTCCCTGGCATGTCCCACATGGCAACGCGGTGAAGCTGCGTCTCAAAATTGCGCTGCGCTTGACCAGTCATAATTTTCGAGGACTCGCGCTTAATGTGACCATATCTGGCCCAAGGGTAGGTAGCATCCGCTCTGCTGAGCGCCCGACGTCTCTTGGCCGACATTTGGGCCATGACATGATATGCATCTCATCTCGTCCGAAACCCCCGTGTATGCCGCGGAGTACGACACAGCCCAGAGCTTCATGCGGGACTTTGCACTGGCCAGTGGGGTCATCTACGAGGAAGGCCTCGGGAAACGAGATCGGGGACTTTCTCGGTTCGGCTCGCGGTCTGAATCTGTGTTGTTGACCATTGCCGTGGGGGTCGATGACCTCGAGATAAAACGGCTCATTTAGGTCCTCAGAATGAAATATGCAAAACTGAGCACTTCAGGTTGACATGGCGAGATGGACATGGACCTCTGGCATTGGCTTTACCACATAACTTATACGCTGCTCCCCTTGGAGAACTTCTGATAAGTTGCGAAATGCTGTTGTATCCACTCGACTCTGGGTAGAATAGGCAGTGCGATTTAGTGAGTTGTTCGCGTCGGAGATGAAATACGAGCATTGGCTACTTGCGGGGGTCATTGGACCTTGGTGGAATTGAGGACATGAGGTAAATCTTATGGGCATGGTGTTGGCCTTGGCGGTGATGTTAGAGTAGAATTAGCCTCGTATTTTTGCGAGTTTATGATGGGAATACCAGGCTACACCTAGGAGAATAAAAGAGAATGGGCGTGCTCGCATAAAAGTCTCCATTAGCACGAGGAATTGCCAAGTTACTGAATAAGGTGAGGGTGATGAGATTCCTGGATAAAGAGTTTTACCAGAGTGATTTATCCCCTCAAATTACACTACTTGGGTCATGTCATGATATCTACCGTCTTGGCACCTGGGAAGTCATGATCTCCATAGCGAAACAAGCAACTTCATGTGTAAGTATGGCATTGCCCGGAAATCGTGTCTGTCCTTACAATTCTAGAATGCTACATTCCGCGTGACGCATGTGGGTTGATGCACAGAACGCGGATGTGACTGTGACTGCCTCCAATGCAAGTGAAATTGATCCAATCTTTCCAGCTTTCCAGTTGCACAAGGCTGAAGAACAGTTAATTGACCTATCGAATCTAGCCTCGATTTGTTTTGGAAGTGATTGGATGTTGTTGTCTTGTTGAAGCTCACAGCGAGAGCAAGCGCCTCTCGATGATGCCCTAAGTAGGTGTCATGGTGGGGAAGGCACGGCTGGCTACAGAAGGTACTAGCCCTGGTTGGAACTTAAGCTGGCTGGCTGGCTGGCTGCCGCCTGCCGCCTCACGTAAAGATCCCCGCGTTTTGCCTGGACACGTTTGGCAGCTGCGTTTGTGCCCAGAGACAAAGGATCGATCGATTGGCCGACGTGACGTGAGCACAAGCGGCATGCCTTCTCCCAGCTTCATCTCACCGTCTTTCATTCTTCGAAGACTTCCACTGCCCTCCCTGAGAACCGCAGCATCGAAGCCCTCCATCGCCGCCAGACGACGACCCCTCC
Organism: Fusarium illudens; assembly: GCA_013623515.1. Taxonomy (NCBI): domain Eukaryota; kingdom Fungi; phylum Ascomycota; class Sordariomycetes; order Hypocreales; family Nectriaceae; genus Fusarium; species Fusarium illudens. The sequence goes on along the minus strand of JABFEX010000426.1, from coordinate 30,445 downwards.
CTCACTTTACAGCTTCCCTCGGACGTCAGACCCTTCGACCCTTTTCAGCCTCTGCCGTCGTCATGAACTCTCACGAGCTGGCCCACTACCTCGCTGACCAGCCGCCTTCGGTCGTCAGGCTCGAGATTGAGAAGCACTTTGAGCCTTTGACAGACAAGCAGAAGCGCTATGCTCACTTTATCAGCAAGTAAGTCATCTTTGGCCTGTGGTAGCCCGCAATTCGATCTGCCCGAGTCGAGGGAAAGCTATGACGTGGGCGCCTCCATGCTAACCACCACCAGGGCCGCCTTTGCCGGCACTAGGATCGTCCTGCGCCAGATCTCTCCCGAGTCTGAGCCCATCTATGATCTGATTCTGGCTCTTCATAAGTCTGCCAAGGGCGACTGGAACGCCCTGGCCAAGCAGGCCGATGTCGAGGAGGATGAGGTCACTCGCTTCCTCGAGTACGCTGTCATGTTCCTCGGCAACAATGGCAACTACAAGAGCTTTGGCGACGCCAAGTTCATCCCCCGCTGCAGCGAGAAGACTGTTGCTGCTCTGGCTGCCACCTCCCCCGAGGCTTCCAAGTTCTACGAGGCCACAAAGGGTGGCATCTTCAGTGCTGATAGCTCCGCTATTCTGCACTTTGGCTACCCCGATGATGGCCACATGACAACCTACTACCCTGACTCTCCTCACATCACCAAGACCGAGATCAAGGCCGTGTCGGACTGGATGGAGGCCAAGGGTCTCTTGCCTGAGAACAACCGGCTCCGAAAGCTCCAGGATGGCAACTTTGAGATTCTGATTGCCTCCGCCGTCAAGGATATCCCCGCTGAGGGGGGTGATATTGGCAAGGAGACCGAGTTCACAGTCGAGGACGGGCCTCTGAAGGGCAAGACTATCAAGCTTGTCTACGGTGACTATTCCGACGAAATGAAGAACATCGCCACATTCATCAACGGAGCCGCCGAGAACGCAGAGAACGATACCCAGAAGGACATGCATGCTGCCTACAGCAAATCCTTCGAGTCCGGTTCTCTAGAAGTGTTCAAGGACAGCCAGCGATACTGGATCAAGGACAAGGGCCCCATGGTTGAGTCCAACATCGGCTTTATCGAGACATACCGAGACCCTGCCGGTATTCGTGGCGAGTGGGAAGGCTTTGCCTCCAGTTAGTTTCTTTCTTGGCTGCATCTGAAGGCGATTGATTGCTAACAACACCGATAGTCGTTAACCGTAAGGTCGATATCTACCAAACAAGTAGATTCTTGCTAACAAATTCTAGTTGAGCGAACCCGCGCCTTTGGCGAGCTTGTGGCCAAGGCTCCCCAGCTCATCCCTCTACTGCCCTGGAGCAGCGAGTTCGAGAAGGACAAGTTCCTGTCTCCTGACTTTACCTCTCTTGAGGTCCTGACGTTTGCTGGTAGGTTCCATGAGGGTTTTCAGGTTGTATGATGCTAACATACAACCCAAGGTTCCGGTATTCCTGCTGGTATCAACATGTATGTCTTTATCAGTCGTACCATACCAAGGTTGTGCCAAAGAGATGTTGTTCACTAACAATTTCCAGTCCCAATTACGACGACATCCGACAGACCGAAGGCTTCAAGAACGTTTCCCTAGGAAACGTCATGAGTGCCAAGGCACCCGACGAGAAGATACCCTTCATTCGTGACGAGGACCTCGAGGTCTACAAGAAGCAGCGCGATGCTTCTTTTGAGGTCCAGGTCGGCCTTCACGAACTTACTGGTGCGTCCATAGATACAAGCCGCCGTCCATCGTTAACATGTAGTAGGCCATGGTTGCGGCAAGCTCCTGCAGGAGACATCTCCCGGTATCTTCAACTTCGACAAGGAGAACCCCCCTGTCAGCCCCGTCACCAACAAGCCCATCACAACATGGTACAAGCCTGGCCAGACCTGGGGCTCCGTCTTTGGTAGCATTGCTGCCTCGTATGAGGAGTGCCGAGCTGAGCTTGTCGCCATGCACCTGAGCTGCGAGTTCCCGGTTCTCAAGATCTTTGGGTTCGGGAACGGCTCCGAGGATATCAACGGCGAGGCTGGCGATGTGCTATTCGCCTCGTACCTGTCCATGGCTCGGGCTGGACTTGCCTCCCTCGAGATGTGGGATCCCAAGAGCCAGAAATGGGGTCAGGCTCACAGCCAAGCTCGCTTCTCTATTCTCAAGTGCTTCCTCGAGGCAGAGGATGACTTCTGCAAACTCGACTACAAGGAGGACGACCTTTCGGATTTGACTATCAAGCTGGACCGCTCCAAGATTCTCACGGCCGGCCGAGATGGTAGGTTCTTGAGAACTCTGTCCTGAATATTGTACTGATTTCTATTGTCTAGCTGTTGCCCAGTACCTCCAGAAGCTTCACATCTACAAGTCTGCTGCCGATGTCAAGACCGGCACCGACTTTTACGTCCACATGACGACTGTCGACCCCGAATTCTGGGGTAAGAAGGTCCGCGATACTGTCCTCAAGAACAAGCAGCCTCGCAAGGTCTTTGTTCAGGCCAACACCTCCTTGGACGAGGCGTCGGGTAAGGTCTCGATCAAGCACTACGAGGCCACGCTTGCGGGCATGGTTGAGAGCTGGGTGGACCGCGACTTGTAAATGTGATGACAAGATGAGCAAGTCATGATGATGTAAAGATATGCATGGGGACATTAACAAGTCATGATCATGAGAGGCTAGAATCTGTAGAATAGAAGAAGCAAGAACAAAGCATAGTGTCTCGGCACCCGAGGCCACAGCCAAACGTCCTCCTCCCCTTCATTACAAAGAGTTGAGAGACATTTCGGCGGTCCAGCGCGCACCACGCACACAATTTGATACATTTAATCTTGAAATCCCACCGACAAATAAATGTTCAATCTTGGCCAGTTTAGACAGAAGCACCGAGGTTGCATTTTTCCTTTTTTTTCACCCAGTAGACGAGACGGGAAATCCGAAGTGGGATTCATCATCATCGGCCTCTCACCGGAAGCCTCTAGATTTTTGTGTATGCTCGTTTGTTTTTTGACTGTAAAACCTCATTACAGACGCCAAGATGTGACCGATGCCGTCGACTTCCAAATGCAATTGGCCAAACCAGCCCATTTCGGAGACCCTTCCCGTTCTACTAGAACCCGTCGTGTGTCGCAACCCCGGTACTCCCGCCGCCCCGGCACAAGATGGACGCATTTACCAGGCCATCTCGTGGGGCTTGTCACCCTTCCGCAAGCTGAAGGAGCTGGCGAGGTAGGAGGCCAGCAGGTCCACCTTCTTGATGTTGGCAATCAGAGCCTTGTCGATGGCCTTCTGGTCGGCAGCGCGGCTGCTGTTGATCTCCTTCTTCTGTAGAGCCCGTGTGTCAGTTGCCAATTTCTTTCTCATCGACTGGGGATAGTCCTGCATACCTGGGGCTTCTCTCCCTGCTTGAAGAAGGCCTCCTCGCCGGCCTTCTCCTTGGCCTTCTCGGCGGTGAAGTACTTGGGTTGGGAGATCTCCTCGATCTTCGTGGCGTCGAGGCCGGAGATGTCGACGCTGTAGGAGGTGGCGATGACGTATCGGGAGTTGACTCGTCGCAGGGGAACACCGTTGATCTTGAAGGGGCCGGTGACGAGGAGGACACCCTGGTCGAGGGACTTCAGGAGGATGACACGCTTGCCGCGGAAGCGGCCGGCGAGGAGGATGAGGACAGTGCCGGGCTGGAGGGACTTGCGAGGAGCCCACGATCGGACGGCCTTGCGGACCTGTGATTTTGCACCTGTTAGCGCGACTGATGCTGGAGGTTGCGAGTTGCTCGAGGCTGCTATGGAGAGAGTGTGTGTGTGCGTGTCGCCAATCGATCTCATCGTGGGTTGCTGGTTGTGTGTGTCGGATATCGTGGGACTTGAAATATTTCAAGCCCCGTCTGTCGTTCTCTCTGATCGTGGTTCCTCTCTGCGCCGGCATGGAAAAAAATTGCCAGCCGTCGAGCTGATCCCAATCCCGCCTCCTGATAACCCAATCCACGCGCGCCCCCCAAGGAAATGTATGTGCAGCCGCTCGCGAGGAGCCATCACCACCAGAGAAAACTTACCTTCTTGTTCTCGGCATCGTCGTCAGCGGGGTACCACTTCTTCGCCTTCTCCGAGGGAGCGGGAACCTCCCGGGTCGTCTTCCCGAACGTCTTGGATGTGGGCTTCGCCGACATGGTGACTCTCCTGGCTGGCTGACTTGGGTTGAGTGGTGAAGGAAAGGAAGACACTTGGTGTTGATGCGCCCGAAATGTTGGAATTCTGTGTGAAGGGCCGCTAACGAGTTTGTGGGAAGCAAAATGTGAACCCTCTGGCGCTAACCGAATGGGGAAATGGTACGTGCTACCCGAGAGCTGGACATGGGGCTTCTTGCACGTGATGCTGATAAGATAAGAGCTCTCTTCAGGACGAAAAAGTGGCTCCTCCCCCGATGACGGCGGCCGAAGATGCGAGAAAGTGCTCCAGGCGTCATGAGACTGCTGGCCGAGGCTCTCCGGCGACTAGATAATTGAGAGCTTCCCACCCGTGGTAGGATCTATTGATCCTCTTCTTCTTTTTACTCGATCGTTATTTTCTACCTTTTTCTTTGTAATCGAGTACACAAGATGCAGGCGCGCAGACAATTGATCACATCCACGCAGCGCCTGGCTGCTGCTGGTGCGCGGACCCGATCCATCCAACCACTTACACGAGTACTCGCAGCTCAACCTCTTCGCCCAACTCCTCTGCGATTGATCCCCAGTCTTGCCGTCCGTTCGTACGCCAATGGCCGGCCACACCCTCCCGGTGGCACTCACCGGATGAACATGGGCGGCGGCGAGGAGGAGAAGCCCGCGCTGGAGCAGTTCGGCGTCGACCTGACTGCCCGGGCCAAGGACGGCAAGCTTGATCCCGTGATTGGAAGAGACGCCGAGATCCAGCGGACGATTCAGATCCTGTCGCGGCGCACCAAGAACAACCCAGTTCTCATCGGCAATGCTGGAACTGGCAAGACGGCCATCCTCGAGGGCCTCGCGCTCCGAATTGTTCGCGGTGATGTCCCCGAGAGCGTCAAGAACAAGCGAGTCATCAGTCTCGACCTTGGTTCACTCATCGCCGGCGCCAAGTTCCGAGGCGACTTTGAAGAGAGGTTGAAGAAGGTTTTATCCGAGGTTGAGAAGGCCGAGGGTGAAGTCATCCTATTCATCGATGAGCTGCACACCCTCCTCGGCCTCGGTAAAGCCGAAGGCTCCATCGACGCCTCGAACCTCCTAAAGCCCGCTCTGGCCCGTGGTGATCTTCAGTGCTGCGGTGCCACGACTCTTACCGAGTATCGTCAGATCGAAAAGGATGTTGCCCTGGCTCGACGATTCCAACCCATCATTGTCAGCGAGCCCTCAGTTGAAGATACCATCAGCATCCTTCGGGGTATCAAGGACAAGTACGAGGTCCACCATGGTGTCCGAATCACAGATGGCGCCTTGGTGGCTGCCGCGACTCTGTCCAATCGCTACATCACCGACAGATTCCTCCCAGACAAGGCCATCGATCTCATGGACGAGGCTGCCAGCCACCTCAAGCTTCAGCACGAGTCCAAACCCGAGGACATTATGCGTCTCGACCACAAGATCATGACCATCCAGATCGAGCTCGAAAGTCTCCGAAAGGAATCAGACGTGGCAAGCAAGGAGCGCAGGGAGAAGCTGGAGAAGGACCTTGCAAAGTACAACGACGAGATCTCGGTGCTCAACAGCCGCTGGGAGAAGGAGCGGGCCGAGATCGATTCGGTCAAGAAGGTCCAGGAGGACCTCGACAAGGCCAAGTTTGAGCTCGAGCAGGCGCAGCGGGAAAACAACTTTGGCCGCGCCTCGGAGCTCAGGTTTGGCGTCATCCCCATCCTCGAGCGGAAGCTCCCCAAGGAGGGGGGGTCGCAGGAGTCTAAGTCTGACGATACTCTCATCCACGACTCTGTCACCCCGGACGACATTGCCAATGTCGTGTCTCGCATTACTGGCATTCCCGTGACAAAGTTGACATCTGGGCATATCGAAAAGCTGGTCCACATGGAAGATACCCTCAGCGAAGCCGTCAAGGGCCAGGACGAGGCCATCAAGGCCGTCTCCGACGCAGTCCGCCTGCAGAGAGCCGGTCTGAGTGGTGAGAACCGCCCCCTGGCATCCTTCTTCTTCCTCGGACCTACTGGCGTGGGCAAGACGGAGCTGTGCAAGAAGCTCGCTGCCTTCCTCTTCTCGACAGAGTCGGCCGTCGTCCGCTTCGACATGTCAGAGTTCCAGGAGAAGCACACCATCTCCCGGCTTATCGGTGCTCCCTCTGGCTACGTCGGCTACGAGGATGCAGGCCAGCTGACCGAGGCGGTCCGTCGCAAGCCATACGCTGTGCTGCTATTTGACGAGTTCGAAAAGGCCCATCGCGATATTTCCGCCCTGCTGCTCCAGGTCCTCGACGAGGGCTATCTCACCGACGCCCAGGGCCACAAGGTCGACTTCAAGAACACCATCATCGTCCTCACATCCAACCTGGGCGCCGACATCCTCGTCGGCCAGAATCACCTTCACCCCTACAAGGAGACGGCCAACGGGGACATTGACCCCTCGGTCCGCAAGGCCGTGATGGACGTTGTCGGCTCAGCGTACCCGCCCGAGTTCCTCAACCGTATCGACTCATTCATCGTCTTCAAGCGCCTCGCCCTCGCCGCGATCCGCGACATTGTCGACATCCGCCTCAAGGAGCTCCAGCAGCGCCTCGACGACCGGCGCATCATGCTCTCGGTCCCCAGCGATGTCAGAGACTGGCTTGCCGAGCGCGGCTACGACCCCAAGTACGGCGCCCGTCCCCTGAACCGGCTCATCACCAACGAGATTGGCAACCACCTGGCGGGCCAGATCATCAAGGGCCAGCTCAAGATGGGCGAGACGGCCGAGGTCAAGATCCGCGATGACAAGGGGGGCCTGGAGATTACCGTCAAGCCCAAGGAGGCTGCTCCTGCTACTTGAAGGCCTTTTCCAAGTCTTCGGAGTTTGTCGGTTAACGAGTTTATGTGTTCCATGTTTACTTAATCACATGTAGTATTTTGTACAATCCATAGCATAGTCTCCCAATTGTAGATAACGAGAAAAACAAAAATAGTCAGGATATCATGATAGCATATACCATTTATTGTAGCAATAGCAAGTCAATACCCAATTCACAACCATCTCAAGAAATGCCGTGAAATGTCATGCGCACTCCTGCCGTATTGTGTCTGGTGGAATGGCCCGCCACCATGATGGCGTGTTGAGGCCTTAATGGCAGCACCACCACATTCCCGTTTCGTGAGGCCTTGCAGGTCACATCATGATGAATGCACCCACCAACTCGAGACTCCACATTCTCGTCCTGTCTCGTTGTCTCTCTCCACAATGCTGCAGAGAGAACGTTGCTTTTGGTCACTATGCTCATACTGAGTTGCTTCTATTCTCTAGTGTACAAGAGTTGTTTGCCAATGCTAACATGAGGTTGGCCATATGGATGCCTGTTAAATAATGACCCAGCACCCTTCCCTAGCATGGCATATCTTCCTCAAGTATTATAGCTCACCGATGATTCCCTCCCAAGTCTTATTATCCGGCCTCGGCAAGTAGTTTTGGAGGAGTGCGTACTCACACCAGCCCAACCTTTGAGAGGACCATCATGAATACGCTTTTCCGTGGATGCCATGTCTATCATGAGTGAACAGATAGTCTCCTCAGGACCCTCTACGTTTGATCAACAATCACATCTACACCACATTTTCATGAGCACAGCATCTTGACAAAAACAGACATGTCTACGAAAACAGCCCAGTCTCGCATTAGCTCTTAATTCATGCGTTTCTCGTTACTCGGGTCCAGTCGTAGCCATGCCTCCCTCGTGTAGCGCGCAAACACACACACAAAGACGAAAGTAAGAAACCAGTACGCCACGGTGCGAGAGACTATCGTGTGTAAGATCTGTGAGGATGCATTCTTTTCAAAGAGCAAACGACGACACCCGATTGACGGACGACTGTACAAATATCCCGGGATTCCCCAAAAGACGCCTCCCATCATCACCCGACTTTTCCTCCAAGAGAAGAAAAAAAGAAAGTACGTTCTGTGTTCCTCGGGGCGACCTGGCGCAAGGGGGCGAGCAGGAGTTGATTGACCGGGGAGGCGAGGCTCACGAGGAGGAAGCACCAATTGAGAGAGAGAGGGAAAGCGGAAAAAGAGGTTGCTGCTTTAACAGAAAACGTCAAGAGACGCGACTTTGGTTCAAGGATTATCTTGGATTGGTTGACCGATAACTTCTTTGCAAATTACAACCGAAACCTCGAGTAGTCAGTCGAGAGAAGAGCCATGTGAGAGTATGTGGCAGAGAGAGAGCTGGAGGGAGAAGGCGGGTTTTGTTCAAAGGAGACTTCTCGTCAGTCTTTCTACTGGTGGCCAGCCTTTCGGAGCGTGTTGGCGAGCCACTCGAGACCCTCGTAGAGACCGTCACCCGAGGTGGCACAGGTGGACTGGATGTACTGTTTCGCGGTGAGGCCTGATTAGCATGTGACTTGTCATGGCGAGATTTTGCCCAGTCTCTCGAGATCGAGAGCGGGCAATGGACATCAGAAGACGACCGTCTTGCACTTACCCAGGCGCGTTGTCGCAGGCTGTGGAGGCCAAGCTTGTCTGTGATCTCGGCGGCGTTCATGGCATTCTATCGTAGGCATCACGTCAGTTCAAAAGTTGCCGCGGTTACATGGATGGATGAGGGGGAGAAAATGAGAAGACGGGGTCAAGGTGGGGTCGTGACGTACGGGAAGATCCTGCTTGTTGGCAAAGACAAGGAGGATAGCATCTCGGAGCTCGTCCTCGTTGAGCATGCGCTGGAGCTCCTCACGGGCCTCAACAATACGGTCGCGATCGTTGGAGTCGACGACGAAGATGATGCCCTGGGTGTTCTGGAAGTAGTGCCTCCACAGAGGACGGATCTTGTCCTGACCACCGACATCCCACACGGTGAACTGGATGTTCTTGTACTCTACGGTCTCGACGTTGAAGCCTGGTGGTAGAAAAGACAACGTGTCAGCGATCTAGCGCGGTCGATGGGCGAGCGGGGGTGGTTCATACCGATGGTGGGAATGGTGGTGACGATTTCACCGAGCTTGAGCTTGTAGAGGATGGTGGTTTTACCGGCGGCATCAAGACCGACCATCAGAATTCGCATCTCCTTCTTCCCCCACAGTCGGTCGAACAGCTTCGAGAAAGCGAGACCCATGTTTGCGGTTTGAGGCTTCGACGCCTGTATGAATTGCTATAGAGTAGAGGGGTCTGAGGTGAGAGGCGCAAGGTCAGCGGGGTCGAAGACGGTGTGTCGAGAAAAGAGGACGTGGCGAGGGGCAAAAAAAGGGGACAAGGCTAGTTAAAGAGAAGAGGCAAGACAGGCTTGAGACAGGGAGCAGGAGGGATGGCAGACAAGGGAGGAGGAGGAGGCTGGTGATTGATTGATTGTTGGAGTTGATGATGGAGGGGCTGGCGAGACGGCTTTGTTTTATGGGCAAGTGTCGCAAGAGGACACCTAAGATGCTGATGGTTGAGGCGAGGCAGCAATCAAGAAGAGCACAAGCCGATCATGGTGCTCGCCATCAGTATCTCCCGATTGTCATCCTAGATCCCTTTGGGCCATCAGGCACATCCGTTCCAGGCTGCCGTATTCGCCGGCTGATGCCAGGTGTACTGCGCAGGTGCTCAAGTGGCCACGAGGCGGATCAACGGGGGGACAGGTTGGCGGGCGGGATTGAGCGGCGGGCGACGGCGGGCACGGAGTGAGCGGCAGCGCAAGACGAGCCCAACGATGAGGCCATCGCCAGCGGGAGGGGCAGGCAACGAGATGGGTCTCGGCGGCAGAGAGCGAGGCAGGAGAGGGCGGCAGCGTGATGGAAATGACTCTGAACTGAACTTACTGGATCGTGGGGCGGTCCGTTTTGGTGGTGGTGCAGGGAAAAAAAACCGACGGCGACGATGGGGTTGCGGGCGGGCTGTCGTGTGGTTTGGGGACTTGTCGGTGTAAGAAGTGGACGGGGAGGAGGAGGACAAGCGCAGGTTCAAAGAGAACAGCAGAGCAGAGGGAGAGGGAGATCAATCCAGGATTGGGCTATTTTTCGGCCTTGGGCTGCTGCTGGGGCTGGGGCCACTGGGGACCGTGCTGGCGGAGGGCAGGTTACTGGCTCGCGGGGGGCAGGGAATTTTTGGAGCTGTACAGCAGACCACCCACTGTGGCCTAGGACCGTTCAGGGGGAGCTGAGACAGACTGGAGGGGTACGACAGCGTGCGTGCAGTTTGCACCGCCACAGTCAGGCTTGAGCTCTGGATACGAAGAGAGGACAAAGAGAAAAGACAGGTGTCGATACGATGGACATGAGATCAAATAATCTCAATTGTCTACCAAAATACACACAGCTCACTCAATATTCCACCTGTTCGACTCTCAATGCCAGACTACGTAGTAGACGCCGCGCAATCGTGACCCGCCCCTGGCTTATCAAGTCCCGCCATCTCATCCCTTTCTGAGGTGTTCGCAAGGACAGATAACCTACAACCGCAAACCTGCCCTCGCCTCCCAAGCCACACACACGGGGGGGTGATCCACACATGCCCACTCTCCCCCTTTTAGGCTGGACGGACATGGGATTGGCTTTGCTGTTGTTTTTTGGGGGCGGCCAAGCTTCGGGGACAGGCAAAAGTTGTTTGTTTGTCTCTCTGCTTCGGCAAAACCGTGGCTGGAGATCCACTAGCCACAAGTGTGGCTGGTGTGCTGGCGCTGCGGAAAGGTGTCAATTCGCGACTCCGTGTGCTGTAGGCTGTAGCTCCAACAAGGGGGAAACCGATTTAGACGACGACGTCCTACACCTGACAGTAATCGCCGGATCAAGATCCTTCCGCAGGCAACCACGACACTCCCTTGAAATCTCTTCTCACCGACGACCCTTCCACTCCTTCGGGGCCTTTTAAACAAACAACAGTCATCATGCACTTGTTCACAGCCGCGAGGGCCCTCCTCGCCGCCGCCGTCTTCCAGGCCGCCGCCGCTCACAACATCGTCCTTCCCGCCCACGGCCGGGAGTGCTTCCACGAGACCCTCCACAAGGATGACACCATGACCGTCACCTTCCAGGTCGGCGACCGCGAGTTTGGCAGCGCAGGCAACCTCGACATTGACTTTTGGGTACGTGTCCACACGGGGAGGTAGTAAGAGCAGGTGGAATGAATGTTAACTTCTGGATAGATCAACAACCCCGCCGGCCAGTACGAAGCCAACGAGAAGAGCGTCTCCAACGGCGACTACTCCTTCACCGCCAAGCACGACGGCAAGTACGTCTACTGCTTCGGCAACGAGAACTGGGGCGCCAACACCAAGGAGGTGTCGTTCAACGTCCACGGCATCGTCTACGTGAGCGAGTCTGATCTCCCCGCCGACCCCCTCGACCGCGAAGGTTAGTTGTCCACATGGCCATCGTGCTTGACTATAGCTCACAGCCTCCAGTCCGCAAACTCTCCGATCTCCTCGCCCAGGTCAAGGACGAGCAGCAGTACATCATCATGCGCGAGCGCACCCACCGAAACACGGCCGAGAGCACCAACAGCCGAGTCAAGTGGTGGAACATGTTTGTCATTGGCGTCGTCATTGGCGAGTCCCTGTTCCAGGTCTGGTGGCTTCGACGCTTCTTTGAGGTCAAGCGCGTGGTATAAGCAAGGAGAAGAGGACGCTTTGATTTGATGCCCGCGATTTGCGAGGACACACGTACCGGCGCAAAAACTGGGAGAGAGACGACAGCCTTTGGGAATCTGGATGGGATGCTACCACAAAAAGAGCAGTTCGGGAATCTGCTCCGTGTGATAATAAGTGTACAAAATTTATGTCTAAAGACGGCGACCTTTTAATCATCACAAGCCGGACCACCCACCAACAGTTGTATTACGATTCACCGTGTAGCCCATCAAGTTTAACCAGTCTAATCCCATATATATATGATATGATGTATACACTTCACCATCTGAAAGACTCAAAAGCATCATCCAGGTCATTATCATCCCGTCTCATTCCTCAGTGGCAAGACATGAACCCGCAGACAAGACGACCAGACAAGTAAACCCAACGCCATCCGGAACTCCAAACATTATCAAGAGTAAAAAACAAAAAAAACAACTCTATGCCCCTGGGTCAGACTGACCTTCTTGACCTTCGGTGCCGGGCTTTGGGGCTTCAACGGGCAGCTCAACCTCCTTGACAGGATGCAGCAGCATGGGCGGAAGACACATCCTCCCCTCACCGCCGGGCATGTTGCCCACGCCCTTGCCCTTGCCCTTGCCCTTCTTGCTCTTGTCCTCGGTCGCCTCAAACTCCTCGCCTCCGTCATTGTTGACCCGGAGGCCCAGCCACCGGCGATACACGTTGGGCGCAAAGCCCGAGTTGTAGAACCACGAGAGCCCATGCATGTTGTGCTCTCTGTCGCCAAAGATGCTCGTCCGCGAACCGCCGCTGGAGCCATCGCGACCGTTGTTGTAGATCTGCGCCATGTACGCCGTGGGCCAGGACCGGTCGACGAAGACGGGGTGAGGCGCCGAGACGGCCTTGTAGCCGTGCTGCAGAGCCACGGTGGCGGGCCACATCTCTGGGAAGGCAAACTGCTTCTTGAAAGCCGTCATCTTGTGCATGGTCGTCAGAAGTCGACGAGACATGCGGGAAGTGGTGATGATGTTGGCACGGCGAGGCGGCAGGCTTTCGGTGCGGTTGAAGCCCGTGATGTCGTCCTTGAGGCCCCAAGAAGTGCCGTCAGGGTTGAAGATGGGGTTGAGCGCGATGTAATCAGCCTCCTCGCCGACGCCCCATTGGTAGCGATCCTTCTCATATGATGTGGGCGCGATAGGGTCGTTGCCAGGCTCAAACCAGTCGTTGTCATCCCTGGGACGCAGAGGACCCCAGATGGTACGATCACCCTTGGTGTCCGCATCAGGAGACTTGCCGTCGAAACCAGGAACCTTCTTCCAGACATTGTCAGCGCCGACGACGCCCATTTGGCTCTGGACACGAGCCATCTGCGAAAAGTCCTCCCAGCTGCCGTGGACGCTGGGCAAGTAGAAGCGAGAGTTGCGCTCCCAGAGGCCCTTGCGAGGTTGGTCTCTGGCCCAGTTCTCGAGCTTGCTGAAGAGGTCGTAGTAGTGGCCAGTGTAGCGCACATCCATCTCCCACTGCCAGAAGTAGTCGTACTCGGGGTGCATGTAGGCAAAGTACTGCATCGCCATCGAAAGGCCGCGGTACACGCCGTGGACGGGCAGATCGGGGCCGCGAGAGAAGTGATCGTAGATGCCCTGGTAGAGAGCCAGCATCTGTGTCTCTGACCAGAGTGTCACCAAGCCCCTGAATTCCTCGGGGATGACCTCCTCGATTCGCTCCCGGTAGGTGTCTTGGTCGGCCCAGACGGGGTGAGCAGCCTCATTCTTTACCTGGACCAGCAAATGGATGTCGTAACGGCCACCGGATGTCACGGCCAGCTCAGTGATGAGCGATCGAATGTTGGCAATGTCGTCTTCACGCCAGTGGTACTCGTCCCAGCAACGTACAACGACCGCGGTGCGTTGCTTTTTGACTTGAGGAGCCTTTGGCTGCTCGGTACTGGCAGAGTTGGGCTTCTCAGCCTTGGTCTCGTGAGTTCCTTCGGTCTTTGACTCTTGGGCCTTGGACGCCGCAGACTTGGATACCACAGGGGTGGGCTCCGCAGCCTTGGACTCAACAACCTTGGACTCGGTAGGGGCGGGATGCGTGGACTTGGAGTCTTCAGACTTGACCTCCCCGATCTTGGGCTTCTCACTCTTGAAAACCGCGGGTTCGGGGGTCGCAGTCTCCGTGCCTGTCTTGGTCTTATCCTCCTCTACGCCGCGGCGCTCAAGAGAGGGAGACGGCCCTGATGCCTTAGGTTCGTGGATGAAGAAGCCATGAGGGGTAAGAGTCTTGGGAGGGAGAGCCTTGAAACGAGCCTGGTTCGCCTTGAAGCAGCGGCGCTGGACCTCGGCCCAGTCGACTTGTCGATAGTCGACCCGGGGCGTCTTGTCCCAGACGGCATCGGAGCCCTCCTTCTGGCCATGCTCTCCAACGCTGAGTCCGCCGTTCCTCGAGGAGTAGCCAAAGCCGTAGGGCCCGTAGCGGCCGTAACGGTCGAAGCAGATATTCTCAGGCAGATCCAGCACTTCGTAAGATCCAACAGCGTGTTCGGGGAATCCTTGGGGACGGCCATTGTAGTACCGGAGCTGAGGCACTCGGACTGTGCCATCGGCGTCGAGGAAGCATTCTTGGATATCCATCTCTTCACTCCTGCCAGGGTATCCGTTCCAGCCGTGGCTCTCGGGGAGCTCTCGCTTGGCAGCCTTGGACTCATCTTCCGCCTTCTTTTCCTCCTTGTTCTTGGTTTCGTCCTTGGCCTCATGCTTGGGCTTGGGCTTGCCCTCGGCCTCTTCCTCGATTTCCTTGGTGGCAGCCTTGTCCGTCTCGTCGCTATCCTTGCTATCCTTGCCACCCTTGACCTCGTTCTGGTTGTTCCAGTCGTTGCCTTCTCCCAGCATGGCGGGCTCGTCCTTGACGTGGGGCCATTGGGGCTTGACCTCCTCCATGGTTACCAAAGTCTTGAGTCCTCCATAGTATCTCTCCAGGAATGGGAACTTCTCCCAGGCGGGAGGCGGCGGTGGTCGGTTCTGTGCCTTGCCGTTGGCGACCTTCCAGTTCTCCACCTGGCTGGCTCGCACCAGGGTCAGGATCAGGATAACGATGAAGCCTATCACAAAGCACAAAAGGTAGCGTGTGACCTTTGTCGGTAGTCGGTATGGGTACACCCTGGCAATCTTTCGGCTTAGAGGGAGTGGCTTCTTCTTGTGCTTGGGCAGCATCAACAGTCCGCTTGTCGCAGATCCAGATGTGTGTCTCGAGGAACCCGCCGACGAGCTGCCGGGGGAGTAGGGCTCATGATCGTCATCGTCGGAGGAGTAGTCGTCGTCCGAATATCGTTCCTTGGTCGGAGAGCTAATCTTTTTGTACAGAGGCAGCTTCGGCTCGCGCGGCCGCAGCG
The DNA here is from genome assembly GCA_013623515.1 of Fusarium illudens. Classification (NCBI taxonomy): domain Eukaryota; kingdom Fungi; phylum Ascomycota; class Sordariomycetes; order Hypocreales; family Nectriaceae; genus Fusarium; species Fusarium illudens. The sequence goes on along the minus strand of JABFEX010000426.1, from coordinate 15,354 downwards.
GGTTTGATAGCAAACCCATGATGGGAGCCGGTTCTATAATATCCTATACCTGGTGAGCTATTGTTGGTGGAATGCGATGTCTCGGGACTGACCAGCAAGTCTCCCTTGGCCCAATTTGGGCAGATTCTCGGGGTTCAGCGACGTCTGTAGCCGAGTTGAAATGGCTGGAATGGCGAGGTCAAGTAGAAGTGAGGCGTGTTGAGGAATCGTCAAAAGAATCGTCAAGACTATACAGAAAGGAATATCATGAAAAGGAACAAGGAAATAAGAAGGAGACTTTTCCAACCTTGGCCGAGACAGAGTTCTTTGCTACAGCATCCAGACCCATGCATGCGTCGTCATTCGCTATTTTGTTTTGTCAGGGACCATGCGGTTGCGGGGCAACAGGCGAGCATGGGCTTGGTTTCGGCCGGCCATTACTATTCCATGGCCTCCGATGATTAGCATCCATGCCTACTTACGCAACCAGCCAGTCACCGTGAATTCTCGCATTAATTCGTACAACTCTCGTCTGTGGGCGAGGGGGTACTTGGGCAGGGTTGCATGTGCATTTGTGTTTGAATATGGTTTCGGTTATACTGGAGGAAGCTGCGAGGAGACATCCATCCTCCTCACGTGCTACCCATATTCTCGTGCGGAGGACAGACGTCCCTGGTGATACTGCTTCACCTGCAGGCAGCCCGGCTTAAACGACCAAGCATCTATCGCTGATCGACGCCTCTCATCAGAATCAAGGGCATACCTGGCGCTCTTAGCTGCTGCACACAAAGATGCTGACCACCCAGTCGACGTTATTCTCCAGGGTAGCACTCATACGTCGCCCAGTCTTACACGGCGGTTTCCTCGTCCCGCTCCCCATCAACAAGCTAGACACGCCCACCCGCGTTATGACCCAATGCGGCGTCGTCATCCCCCTCGATCCCGCCTTCCAAGGCTCACTTAACCTCAACCCAACGTCATGGCTCAACGCCTATCAAACCCCGCGCGGGGTGAGAGCGAGAGCCTGGGCTTGAAACGGGACACGACGCCTTGCTGATCCCCCCGTAGGACAAAGCTTCTGCGGCTGATGTGATGGCCCAATTGCGCTGCTTCGGGTTGTCGGTGCTGGGGGCTTGTTCTGCTTGGTGTGGTTGGATCCTGCTGAGCATCAGATGACGATCCCCTCCTCTGGCTCCGCCAGTTCCTGCACACAAGCTCCAAGTCTCCCGCCTTTTGTGAGAATTTAGGGAAGCCGCTGAATATTAAAACCTGCAGCTTTCGCCTGATTATTTCTGCTAGAAGGGTCTGGTGATGTCCCAAGGGCATTGAGTCTAGGCTTCTCACACTAACATCACATCACTCTTACACGGGCATCGTCCACCAGCACCATCGTGGCATTGTGGCCGACGACTCACCCCCCAAACAGACCCTACAATACGACGCCATAATCAATTCATACTCTGCAATGTCCATCGCCGTTACGTCTGCCGAGACGCTCACCTCGCCTCCCCCTGATCTCCAGGGTGAGGCCGAGGTTGAAACTCTCAACATCTCATACGTCCTCTGTCAAAAGCCTATCTCCGTGACCCTCGACGGCCCAACCATCTTCCTGTCTGCTCTCGCGCTTGTCCTCGTCGTCCATTTCCTCGAACCTTATCACGCCGAGGCCCTCATCGGTCTCGTCCCCTTAGTACTGCTCGTTCAGAACGACTACCAGAACTTCCTCAACCTAGGACCCGGCGGTACACCCTCGACGTTTGCCGGTTACATCCGCATATCGTGGTTCCGCCTGTGGTCTCTCAGGGACCCCTTTATCCCGCCAGCGCCAGACCCAACCCGTCTCCCAACATCCGGCATCCTCACTCGCCATCGCCTCCCGTACCGCGCAGGACCACGTCCCATCGTCGCAGGCATCGCCCCTCAGAGGCAGCTCGACCAGCACGGATCCCGAGGATGCTACCGTGCCCTCCGCAGATCCATGGCGAAGCTAGCGAGCCGCATCCCTAAAAAGTTTGGCACCGAGAGGTCGTGCCTTGAGAAGCACGGCCTGGCCCTATTTGCGAGACACCCCGTCCAGACAAATTGCCAGGGCGAGATATGCCATGTCCACGACTCGGACCACTCCATGCACATGTGCCTTCACCCCGATGACATCAAAGAGGTGCTGGACAAAGGCTGGGGCCAGAGGCACCCTCTCGCGTGGAGGAGTCGCTTCCTCAAGAGCCCAGTGTCTCCTGACTTTGTCATGATTTACGCACCACGAGGTGAGATTTGTAGATTGAGCATGTCAATCAGTAACTGGCTAATACAGCTTCCTGACTAGACGATGAAGAATTGCAAGTAATATGCAATGTTATCGAGGCTGCCATCTGGTATACAGTCGCCGAGGACATCGAAATGGGCACACCTCTAAAATCTACTTGACCCTAGATGACATTAGGAACAAGGAAAGGGAAAGAGAATCAATGCTGATGATGAAGGCGCGGGAACTGTCTACATTATCCCTATCTCTTCTGGGTTCCGGGTATCTTACATTCCAATCAAGACTCTTGCTTCAACACGGCCACGCCTCTAGTCAGAGTCTTCAGCGCTCTGGTCCTTCTGCGACTGTTTGAACTTTTCCTTTCCTGTTGCCAGAAAAGCCTCCACCGTCCGTCCGTCGAAACTCCTCCCATGCATGAGATTGATGCATGCGAGCGCCGACTCTGCATCCTTGAACTTGATCGAGACGATGCCCTCGGGCTCTTGGTCAAAGAGTACCACGTTGGTCACGGTACCCAGCTTGGCGCATTCTTCTCTGATATCCTCCTTGATCTCCAGCAGGGCTGCTGGATCCTCCTCGAGCTCCTCCAGCGTAAACATGTGCCGTAGGATCACCAGCTTGTCCCATTTCGTTGCCGCCTCAGGCTGCCCCGGGTATGGGATATCGTCATCCCAGTCAGCCAGCTTCGCGTCCAGCTTCTGTGTCTTCCTAATGATCTTTTGCCGGTCACGGTTGTTCTTCTGAGGCTTCTGCTCTGCAGCCCCGTTGCCCTTGTCCCCAGAAGCAGCACCATCCTGGTCGTACTTGACCTTCTTGTAGCTTGAGTCTGCAGCCTGGACCCGTATCCTGCCCTCGCGCGTGCCGGTCGCGGTGATTCTAAAGTCTGTATCGTCGAGGAGCATGATGGCCATCTCGACACTCTGGGGTTTGAAGAAAACGATCAAGGCGTCGCCCTTGAAGTTGCCATCCGGATCGGCATAGAGCTTGATACGTGGCGCACCGCTGTCGATTTCCTCGGCTATGACGCCTCCCTTCCGGGAGAAGAGCTCATGTACTTCTTTAACTGTTGCGTCGGCAGGGAGACCGGTGACATAGACTGCAGTGTTCTGCCTGGGCTGCGGGGGCGCTTTTTGCTTCTTATTTTGTCGTGTAGGCTTGGAAGTCTCTGTAGTCTAATACACCAAAGTCAGCTTGCCAGTCTTGATCAAGAGGCGACGCTTCAAGTGTCGCGCGTTGGTGTTGCGACGGCGGGGAGTATAGGCTTACCTCTGAATCCGGGCCCGACCCATTCTTGCGCTTCCTTGAACTTGCATCCTGGTATTCTTGCGATGCATGTCCCCCAAGGAGTTCATGTGTGTCAAAAGGTTCGGGCTCCAATGGCTCGTCGTCCGTGAGGATCCATCGCTTCTGATCAGCGTCGAATTCGTACTCGTTGCCGTCATCGTGAACCGCGATGAATTTGTTATCGAGCTTGGAGAATGATATGCGGTCATCGCTATCGAATTCGCGAGGGTCTGTAGGGAATAGGGCCTCCATTTTGATAATGCGCCCAATGTAAATGGCGTGGAATATGGAGTTGAAAGGACTCTGTCGCGCTGAGAAATTGAGGCGGGTGTTGATGGGCTAAGGCAGGTACAACCTGAGGCGCGGGTACGTCAGTCTGAACGTGGGGCCGTCTCCTTCCATGGATCTAAACGGCCCACCTCAGCTTGAAAGCGAGCCCATCTTATAAGACGACTTACGAGATAGAATATCATGTTTTGTCATTTATAGGAATGTGCATATAAAAGAACCGATATTCTGAATCATCGATGCTATTTCATTGTCCGGCGATACAGAGCACCACCAAGTCACCACGATGCGCCCTTAACCCTGCCAACACCGGACGTTGTCTATGTGCTTTTCCTTCAACATCAAGTCGTGAGGCATAGGTAGGTAGTCAGGTGTATTCACCCTGTACAATCATGATCCCCATGGTCTCTTACTTCTTCTCTTCCTCAACCGTCTTCTTGACACCGTCAACAAAAGCCTCAACAGCCTGGCCTCCTCCCATTGGCATCCCGCTTCCGCGCAGATATCCACCATCCTGTACCTTCACTCCAAGAGCATCTGCGATGCTTGGGAGTCCTCCGTCTCGGATAGCCATGGTCAGACTTGCCAGGGCTTGGTTGAACTGCGGACTTCGAAGTACCTTCTTCAGCAGGCTCCGCTTATCATCCAGCGAGAGGGAGGCCTTGGCGGCTTCGACAGCAGCCGCTGAAGGATCCGACTTTCCATCGATATCCGATGAGCCACTTGCGAGGACGACAACGGTGGGCGGAAGGTAGCTAATCAGGATATCGGCGAACTCCTCGGTGGCCGAGTCGATCATTGGCACTGTGATCGACGTTGGTAGCAGGTGGTTGAGGTATGGGTACGCCTTGTCGCCACCCCGTTGTTGCTGTCCTCCAGCAAGTCCGGACTGGCCTCGAAGAGAGTCCAAAAAGTTCCTCACGGCGGCAGCAGCATCAGGGGCTGACGCAGAGGCCCTGAAACAACGTCAGCGCTGTCACGATTCGAGCCAACACCACAGATCCGGCGCGTGGACACTGGTTCCCAATTCTTCTCGTCACCGCCAGGAAATCTAGTTTTACACTGTTTGACCCGCTGTCCCAGGCCAGTGATGTACAAATCAAGTCCCATATCGCGCGCCGTCCTGTTTGACCATGCAAAGGAAATCACCTACGCTCTCGCACCATCAGCTCCGCCTTCTCGCGAGCCTTCGCCCTCCTCTCGGATGTCTCCTCCGGTGGCATCGGGGCCCGCACCACCGCTGCCGCTTCCACGGTGGTCGTGGGGGTCGCGGTGGCCCTCAACGTCCTCCATGGTCTCGTCTCCGTCATCGGGTCGGTCGTCGTTGTTGCGGACAGCCCCGAGCTCCCCGGTCACATCAACCTCGTCGCCCTGCAGCAGACGGTGAACAATGTCGCCAATCTTGCGATCCCGAGGGCTAAAGTGGCTGGGATCCCCGTCCCGGCTCTGAGGCTTCGACTGCAGCCAGAAGAGGTAGCGCTGGGATGAAGAAGAAAACTTGAGGACGAATATGCGGCCGTCGGTCTTGGATGTAGGCTGAGGGGTCGTAGTGTACTGATAAGGGACGAAGCTACCATCGGTTGGCACCATGATTAAATCAAGCTCGGGCTGGTCCAGCGGCTCGCTCCGCTTCCGCCAGCAGAAGTGCACGAGATCTATTTCAACCATCAGCCATATCGCAAGCGTAAATAGTGCATCATGCGCTAACCATCCTCGGAGTATAGATAGATGTAACCCGGATCGGATTGCGGCTTCACCTTGAAAGGCTTGGACGAGGTCTACAGGCGAGGCAAGTCAGCGCGTGCCACAGGTCACATTCAGCGATGGTGGCAGGACATACATCGACCTCGCACTGGCCGGCCTTGAATGTGATGATCGGCGCAATTGGCATGGTTGACGGATAGGGGGGTGGGTTGGGGAGATGTTGAAGGAATAAAGTCGAGAGGTGAAAGTGTGAAGCTTGAACTCGCGGTAGCCTCTTGGTTGGCAAGGCTGCAGGAGCTCTTACGTCGTCGAGCACACATGGAGCTCAGCTCAGGCCACCCCTGCTGGCATGTGGCGCAGAGGGGCAGCCATTGCCGGCCCGACGTTTCTCCATTCACCGCCGCCACGTGCCGCCACGTTCCCCTCAGCAACTGATACCACTCGCCGCTGCCCCATTCCTAGCAATTTTGGTTTGGGTGAAAAATCTCATAAACCCCACCTTGCACATCGACCAGACAACCCATTTTCTTCCTCGCAATCTCCCCCAGCTCTACAAATAGCCGACCTCTCTCCCTCTTTTTTCCAAACTCTTCATCCTTCTTCAAAATGGGCTTTACCGACCTCCTCACCGATGCTGGAGCTTCCGGTATGTCTCTATCTGGCTTCATTGGCGCCCAGCTTTCTCGCTCCTCAGTCACTGACAGCTGATCAGTGCTCAACACTTGGTTGAGCACCCGATCCTACATTATCGGGTACGTATGCTTCCTGATCCCGCCCTCTCCCCCAAAGTCATCTCTTCCCTCTCGATTCGACACCTCTATGATGAGACAAATTGGTCCGTGTTTCGGAGGCGGACTCAAGACCCGCCGATTGACGAAGCAACCAGCACTTGTGCAACTCTGAGTCGTTTTTTACACATATGATATTTCTGCCTAGAATCAGGAAGAGACAATGTACTGACATGTCTTTAGACAAGCCGCCTCCCAGGCTGATGTCGCCGTCTTCAAGGCTCTGTCCTCTTCCCCTGACGCCGAGAAGTACCCTCACGCTGCCCGATGGTACAAGCACATCGCTAGCTACGAGAGCGACTTTGCCACTCTCCCTGGTGATGCCGCTGCCCCCTACAGCACCTACGGTCCCGAGACCGCTGAGGTGACCATCAACCCTGCTGCTGCCCCCGAGAAGGCCGAGGGTGGTGACGACGACGATGTCGACCTGTTCGGCAGCGACGAGGAGGAGGACGACGAGGCCGCCCGCGTCCGAGAGGAGCGTCTGGCCGAGTACCGCAAGAAGAAGGAGGCCAAGCCCAAGACCATTGCCAAGTCCATCGTCACTCTTGACGTCAAGCCTTGGGGTAAGCATCTTCTTGTTCGAGCCTGCGACAACATTGCTAACCATCTCCAGATGACGAGACCGACATGAAGGCTCTTGAGGCCAGTGTCCGTGCCATTGAGAAGGATGGTCTTGTTTGGGGTGCCTCCGCGCTTGTCCCCGTTGGCTTCGGTGTCAAAAAGCTCCAGATCAACCTCGTTGTCGAGGACGAGAAGATCTCTATTGGCGATCTTGAGGAGGAGATCCAGGAGATCGAGGACTACGTCCAGTCCACCGACGTTGCTGCCATGCAGAAGCTGTAAAAAGTCGTCCTTAACTGTGTCGACATGGATATGATGAGCACGACGGTGAGGATTTATGACGGACGGTATTTGATGAGCCACATGAAGGGGGAAGTAGTCATGAATCCTACCCCTCCCTCGTACCGACCATAGACGATGAAAGAATAAAAAAAAAAGTACTTGATCGTCAATGACACCTTGTTCCCTAAGCATCCAGTATACCTAGAATTCTTTTTCCGTGTCGTACCATTCCAACATCAGGGTTCTCAAAACCAGCCCCGCCAGCTCTTGACAAGCAACTGTCTTGGAGGAGGGGTAGTTTTGCACGTATCAAGTTGTATCGCTTTAGACCCTATTTTGGCGGGGTAGCTGAATTCACGGACGCGACGAATGGAACCCACCAGGCGCGGTCAGCTGCATTACGCGACACCAACTAACGTAAATCTTTGCTGCAGCATGATGAGGATGCCATTATCCGAGATATAGGCAAAACCCGCCACTTACTTGTCCGAATTTCCCTCTGGCGAATACTCGGTCAGGTCGAATCTTTACGTACGTACGTACTTGGTTTGGGTTGGTTGGCTGCACCATGTACGGAGACCTGGGCAACAAGCTGGTACAATCATCTGCGTCACATGCTCATTAGGTTGTCCGAGTTACTGACATTCGAGTGCAGGTCCAACATGCCAAGCGAACCCAGAACCTGACACATCTTCCCCCATACCAAGCCGAGATCGTTCGCGGCGTAACACGAGAAGTGAGGGATCTCGACAAGGATGTGGCCGAACTCCTCGAGCCATTCCAAGGCTCCTTCGACCCCAGCGCCGACCAGGCCGTCGCCTGCACATTGCTCGTGAATCACCTCTCGATGCGAAGGAATAAGCGGTGCTTGCTCGCATATCATCGGACACGGACGGACAAGCTAGAAGAGCTGGTGTGGAACGGAGCCGACGTGGTTGACCTCTCTGGCCAACAGGTGCGAGACGCTGCGGGCAACTCTGCAGCAGGAGGCCCTGGACTCAACGATACCCCGACCAGCAGTTTGAGTCCACAAGAGGAGGAGTACGTCAGACAGTATAGCGACCTGCTGGCGGCATACAAGGGCCAGTGGACAGATATCGATCTCACAGGTAGCCTGGAGCCACCGCGGGATCTGTTCATCGATGTTCGGGTACTCAAAGACGCTGGCGAGATCCAGACAGAGTATGGGTGAGTGACATGCTGATCCTCCCATGTTGAAAGAACCTCGGCTGACCGTGACCGAAGGGCGATTACATTGACCAAGAACAGCCAATTCTACGTACGTCAGGGAGACGTCGAACGGCTGATAGCGCAGGGATATCTGCATAAGCTCGGTTAATTCGACGCAAAGTTTAAACAATAGTGCAAGCCATGATTTTGTTCGAGTTATTATACCGGGTGCTTAACGACTCTGAATACCACATCACATGTTGAAAGGACTTCTCGCTACGTGCTCGGGTTGCAATTGGAGGTTTACAAGCCACAGTTTGGGGTAGGGATGCCACCACACCAAAGCCACATCTTCAACCTCGGCGCAAAGAGCGAGTGAAGCATCAAAGTCGTTTCCAATAACGATAGGTCCCCTGTTATGAATTGGTATTCACAGGACAAGATGGATTCCATATTACTGTGGAGAACATGACCTCCCCCTCAAAGCGAGGCTAACCGCAGGGCAGTGGAGTTGACTTTGTTGAGAGATCCAGCTGCTAAGTTAGCATGAGGGGTCGCATCATAGTGAGTAAGGAAGGTACTGTAGTTGACGAAACCCTACAGTTCAATGAATACAGTCGATATCCCAGAAGTAAGGTTCTGATAGTGAATGGAGATCTTCGAGAATACACGTTGCAACTCGTGCTTCTTATCTACAGCGAATCGTAGGTTTCAATACGACTGAAACTGGCTGGATGGTGTAACTGCTACTCCGTACTGTGCAATTGGATAGGTAGGCCAAGGATACCTACCTAGTTGGACGTCAATGTCAGGCAACCTACAGTGTGGCGTTTATTCTATGAACATGGCATCAAGAAGCAGCCATGTTGCGTCATATGCCGTGTGAACGACGAAGCAAGAAGAATTATTAGGCTAGTGATGCTGTGATAGAGGTGCACAAGATCTTGCCATTGGGTCAAGGTGGTTGAACAACAGTCTGGCTGGTCTCTCACTTCAGCAATGGGTCTAGCCAGACAAGCTTCAAGTCAGCACGGGAATCTCCAACGGGTAGCTCGTCAAGCCAAATGAAGTTCGTCTGCATTCTGGTTACCCCCGGCAGAAGGGCGATGGACTAGTGCCTGTTGACGCCCGTCGTGAGGTCTCGCTATCATGTTTGCTTGGATTGTGGGAACCAGGTTGACCCGCCATGGTCATGACGCTCCTCTCGGCCGTCCATTCCTTTCCGCCGACCGAGTGACATTTGAAGCCTCTATTCCTTTTCTTTAGCATTGCCTACTACATCTCGTCTTGTTCTCGCCCGCTCGCAACACACTGCGCAATGACCGAGCGAAGCTCTACGCTAAGCCGCAGGTTCGGCCCGCCCGGCCAAACTGGGCGGCCGTTGGGACAGGATGTTGCGTCTCTTTGGACCGTGGCGGCGGTTAGTGGATTTGGTCGGTCTCCCCAGGCGGGTCCATGCACGAGAAGAGGCTGCTGTGCATGTCAATCATGTCGCATGGCTGTAAGCCAAGGATCCATCGAGAGAACTACTGTACCTGCTGCTTCAGCTTAGTGCCTGGTGGTGCCTCTAGTACCTACCTAGCCACGCACGAGGGAGGCGAGTTTCTGGACCCAACAATGGAACCCAGCGCATGAGCTTTGTTGGTCAGGAGACTGTGCCTTTTTCTGTGCCAGAATATGTACCTAATAACCCCCGTTGTCCGTCCGTCTTGCGCGTGTGTGTGCGGGCGCTGGACTTGAACTTTGATAGTGCCATCCGTGATACGACCCACCTTGGACTTGGATCCGTCATTGAATTTCGTCACTCGATTCCCCACGAAATCCTCGCCATCCCAGTTTCTTATGAGGACTTCACTCGGAATGCTTCCATGATCTTTTCTCAATCGTGTCTGAGCCTCCCTTGTTCGCCTTGAAGATTTTTTTAACTGTTATTTTGCTCCCGTCGTCCTCCTTCTGCGCGCATGCAACATCACCCGCAGCTAGCTCTCTAGCTGCATCCCAGGCCAGGCTGAGAGCAAATCATGTCGTCGCCGCTGGGCTTCACTCCGTGGCGGAGGAGGGCTCTGAGCTCGACCTCGCAACGCGATCAGGACCAGGCGCAATCGCGAGGCGGCGAGCCCTCTAGCCCTCCTCACCATCACCACGGCCACAGCACTCGCCTCCCAATTGCGACCCCGAGGCCGTCGTCGATAAACTCGGCCTCGGGCTATAGGGAGCCCATCAGATCCTTCATCCATGGATCCGTGCGAGACAGCTTGGGTGAGTGCTACGCCAAAGCTCCAGAGAACCCTTGTCTGAGCTTGAGACTGATGTTTCTCCACTGGCAGCCCCGATCGACAGCATTCAGAATGCCCGAACCGTACGCGAAGACACCGCAGAGCTCGCGACGTACTTGCTCTCCGACCCAAAGACTCTGCAGCAGAGCCCGGCCTTTCTCCAGAGGGCAAGGTTCTCCTACCAGGACGCCGTAGAGTCCGAGACCGGCGATGATGCGTCCACTCTCGACAATGTGCGCTCCTCGCAGACGATCGTCGAGGTCTCGGAACCGCCGTCGCCAGACGCTGACGATGGCGACGCAGAGGCGCATGCCGGGCCGTCGGTGCTAGCGAACCTACTCAAGAGGTCCCCTCCGCAATCGGTCGCTCAAGACCAACAAGACATCGACAATGGCGACGAAAATGAAGATGGCGACGAAGCGCAGGCAGGACAAACTCGAGCTGATCACCCAATGGACGATGCCACGGAGCAAACGCCTCTGCTCACACGGATCATGTCGGGTGGTCGGCGGTCCTACATGTCGGATCTCGAGGGCCAGAAGGCTCCAACGAAGCGGCCATGGATCACGGGTCTCGTTGGAGTCGGCCACAAGATGGAAGAGCGAATGACCCATGGCGTTTCCGTCGCTGTCAACCCAAGTAGATGGGATCACCGTGCACTCTGGAACCAGGCGGTGGTCAACCCTGCCTCATGCCTACCTGCCGTTGCCGTTGGACTACTCCTTAATATTCTGGACGCCTTATCTTATGGTGAGTATGCAAGGCATTGGAGCTGCCAGACAGTCGCTAACAGAACTAGGCATGATTCTTTTTCCCTTGGGGAAGCCAATCTTCTCTCATCTTGGTTCAGCAGGAATCTCAGTCTTTTATGTTAGCACCATCGTTTCACAGATTGCCTTTTCATCCGGGAGCATCTTTAAGGGCGCGGTTGGCTCCGAGCTGGTCAGTACCTTCACTTCGACTTTACAGCCCAGCAACTAACATGGACTAGATCGAGGTGGTGCCCTTCTTTCACAACATGGCTGCAAAGATCACCGAAGTTGTTGGGGAGGACAACCCCGATGCCGTGATCGCCACCACTATTGTGTCATTCTCCGTCAGCGCCATGTTGACCGGTCTCGTCTTCTATCTCATGGGTCGATTCAAGGTCGGTTACATGGTGGGCTTCATTCCCAGGCACATCTTGATTGGCTGCATCGGCGGTGTCGGCTGGTTCTTGATAGCAACTGGCTTTGAGGTCTCAGCACGTCTCGATGGCAGTCTTCAGTATAACCTCGACACGCTCAAGCAGCTGACGGACCCGGCAACTGTACCACTCTGGGTGACGCCCCTGGTTCTGGCCATTGTTTTGTTTTATGGGCAGTCCAAGATCACGTCCAAGTTCTTTCTTCCGTTGTTCATTCTGGCGATTCCCCTCATTTTCTACTTTTTTGTATTTGCGCTCGACGCGCTGGACGTGGATGTGCTACGCGATCATGGCTGGATCTTCCAAGGGCCCCCTTCTGGCGAGCCTTGGTGGTATTTCTATACTTTGTACAGTGAGTGACGGAATCCTTGGATCGTTTGCAGTCACCTTGCTAACCATGATTTCAGAATTCAGACTGATACGGTGGGATGCTGTTGCGGCTTGTATTCCAGCCATGTTTGCCTTGACATTCTTTGGCATCCTACATGTCCCGATCAACGTTCCTGCATTGGCCCTCAACTGCGGTGAGGATCATGCCGACCTCGACAAGGAGTTGAGACTTCACGGTTACTCCAACTTTCTCTCTGGATGCTTCGGTAGCATCCAGAACTACCTGGTGTATGCAAACACCGTCTTCTTTATGCGATCAGGCGGAAACAGTCGACTGGCGGGCTACATGCTGGCAGCTGCGACATTCGGCGTCATGGTCATGGGCCCATCTCTCATCGGCTTCATACCTGTCATGATGGTGGGTACTCTGATCTACGATCTTGGGTTCGAGCTACTTCTCGAGGCCCTCTGGCTTCCCCGCAAGAAGCTCAAGTTGGCCGAGTATCTAACTGTTGTGGTGATTGTCCTGGTCATGGGCATTCACGACTTTGTCGTGGGCATCGGAGTTGGCATCCTGTTGGCCTTTGTGTCGCTCGTTCTGCAGACTTCCCGGGTGTCTGCTATCCGCGGGAACTATTCCGGTGACATTGTTACTTCCACTGTGAGACGCAATCCCTCGCAGCACCACTATCTGCACGAGGTGGGGAAGCAGACCTACATTGTCAAGCTTACCGGCTATCTCTTCTTTGGAACCATTGTCAGTGTGGAGGAAAAGATCCGGGGCCTTTTGGAAGACAGCACGTTTGCCAGGCAGCCGATCAAGTTTTTGATTCTGGATATGTGCCACGTTACTGGGTTGGACTATTCTGCGGGCGAGGCTTTCAACACCATCAGCCGCTTGCTTGACAACAAGGATGTCATTCTGGTTCTCAGTGGTGTTGACTCTGAGAGCCCGCTCGGTCGCAATCTGAGGGCCGTTGGACTGGGAAGTGACGGTATTGAGGTCCTGATGCTGCCCAACCTCAACTCTGCCCTGGAGAGTTGCGAGAATGAACTCCTCAAGACCCTCTATGCCAGACAGGAGGAGCTCAACTCTTTGAGGCGCATCTCGGCCCAGAACCTGGATGTGCCCGCGGCCAAGACGTCGGGTTTGTCGTCTTTCGATCCGCCTTTCAACTCACCACGACGCAACCATCTCGCCGAAGCGGCCCGTGATGCTCTGAGTAGCCTCGAGGTTCAACGTCCCACCAAGTGGCAGGGTTTCAAAGAACCCCTCCGTCTCATGCTTCAGATCTTCCAGGGACTGAGCGATAGGAACGAAGACTTTTGGTTCCCCGCGACGACTTACTTTACACGACGGGAATTCCCAGCGGGCACCGTCCTCTTTCGGCGCGGCGAGGAGGCCAAAGGATTCTATATGGTTGAACGAGGCATCATCCGCGCCGAATACGACCTGCCGCAGGGCTGGCTGTGCGAGAGCATCGTGGCCGGAACGACGCTCGGGGAGCTGCCCTTCTTCTCGGAGACGGACCGGACGGCCACGGCGATCGTGGAGCGGGATTGCGTGGTTTGGCTGATGGACAGGGACAACTGGACCAAGATCCAGGAGCAAGAGCCAGAGGTTGGACGAGAGCTGCTAAGGATATCGCTGAAGCTTACGAGCGAGAGGATGATTGCCATCACCTCGTACATCTTGACGACGGCGGGATAGGCCGCATGTTGAACCATAAAATGATCAATCAATATGTACTTTTGAAAAGCGTTTCTTATCCCAACGAGCATTTACTTACTGTCCATGGAATGTTTAGAGTTGCCCAAATCATGACGACGTTAGTCAGCAGCCTGGTTGACACATCCACGCATCCAGGGTAAATCCACATTCTCATGACTCGAATAGGCATCAACCTTTATCTATCTTCTGCTGTTTCTCTGTCTTTGTGCTCCGACGACTACATCATGTGCAAGTCTCTTGGGGTTGTTGCTTTATTGCTATATGCTCATGGTCTGAAGAGAAACTCGAGGGTTTAGTGTCTCCACTGGTTTGCCACTCTCGCCGAAGGGCGTACAACGACATGTCAACCTGAGAGTTGTAGAACCGAAAGATTCGAGACCGACAACTCTTCTCTGGCGAGCATCATCACCCCCAAAATGCCTCAAACCATAAGATCCATCCTCGGGAAGTCGGGCCGAGTTACAAAGTCGTTCAGACCTCCTGCGACTCGCAAACCCTCATCGCCATCGCCTCGCAGGCCGGTGCGAAAGGCGAAGGACAAGGATGCGGAATTGTTCCAGGACAAGCTTGACGACCTGGGTCTAGCAAAACTGCTGGAAGAGGACCTCAGTCTACGAGATGTCGTCCAGGCCATGCGCTACATACGCTCCCGCATGTTCAGCCCAGTTCCCTCGAAGGGGTTCAACTCGACAAGAACTGCAGAAGTGCTCAACTACCGCGCCACGACGGCACCTCTTGTCACAGCGGGACACCTCAACGCAGTACTTCACTCGCCGGGCAAGGTGGAGAGAGAACTGGCAGAGCTGACGGCAAAGGGCGTCGTGCGTAGAGTCAGAGTTGAGAGACGGGGCGGGATGGGCGAGGCATTGATCGAGATGTCAGATCTTGAAGATATGCTGCAAAGAGCACAACTGAGCGAGGATACGAGAAACAAGTTTCGAGTATTCTTGAAGGAGAACACCGCTACGCAGATCGTATCCCAGGATGTCTTGGATAGCAAGCAGGCGGATGAACTTATCAGGGCAGGATTCCTTACGAGCTCTACACCTTCTGCACCCGAAGGGACACTCGACATGCGACCAGAAGATCGCACGACACTGACGTCTATCCACCACGTCTCACGCTTCGCCTCTGGCACCGTCTCAGCCGTGGGTGGCTGCAACGCCATCCATCTCGCCGGAGGAGGTGGCGGTGCCCCGACGCTCACACACTCGTCCACATGGCGATCCAACCTCCGCCTCGCGGTGCCGGGCCACGGTCGACACCTTAAGCTGGCGTCAGCTGCCGTGGACTGGGTACGGGAGGCGATGGGACGCACACGCTGGGGCGAGGCCCCGGAGAGCTGGCTGAAGGAGCGGTTTGAGGGCGGTGGCCTGTACGGGCCACGGTGGAAGGAGTTCTGGGGCGTTGAGTGGACGTGGGTGCTGGGGGAGGCGGTTGGGCTGGGAGTTGTCGAGGTGTTCGAGACTGGGAGCGTGGGGAGGGGGTTGAGGGCTCTGGGTGTATAG
>JABFEX010000425.1:0-17883 GCA_013623515.1 Fusarium illudens | reverse complement strand
CTCCTCCTCCTCCGGCATATGCCCTCGACGTCTTCTGCTCCGATGCGGCGCCATTGGATCCAATCCAACCCCCCGTCCGTGGCCCTCCTCAGCTCCCCCCAAGGGGGCTTTTATGAAAAGGTCCAGGCCCAGACCAGACCCCAAGCAAGCCTCAAGCAAGCCCAAGCCTTTGTGCGCTCCCCATCAGTCCATGCGCGGGCGCGTTATTCGCAGGCGACGAGGCTAGCTCCGGCCCGTGTGCAAAGACCACCCACTACCTTTTGTGGTAATTGCTCGAGGACCGAGGGCGATGAGCGTATCGATACGATGGACGATACGCGTCATTGCAGTACGGATACCGTACTGTATCCGTACAGTAAGTACCTACCACCCATCAAGGACCCATGCCGACATTGCCCTGCATTGTGTGTGTGTTTTGCATCTTGCCTGCTGTCAGGACGGGACATCCATGGCTCCAGCTGTCAGTCAGTACAACCTCAGACTTGCGAGTGGGTGATGGGATCCATTGGCGGGCTGTACTCCGTACTACCAACAAAAACGTCCCAAACCCGGGATCATAATTCCTCAGTGCCACTTTTTTTTCTTTCTTTCCTTCCCCTGTGAAACCCCATGGAAGCTCAGCAACAAAACGCCATGAAGAGTTCCAGCCAAGCCTGGAAGTCTCAAGATCCTCCCCCCACCGCCTCTTACGGCGAACATCTTGCTCCTCCATGGTGTTTGTTTCCTTCCTACGGACACACTGGCAGTCGACAACTCCAGCGCAACATGTCACCCCCTTGGCATCGTCCCCCCATGCCATGCTCGAAGGGGCCAAGCGAACGTCAAAGAAATCTCCACCCTTGGCCAGGAGATGGCCTGTTCACCCGCTGCTGGGACCCTGCAGGCGCAGGCCAGAACATCCACTGTCACAGGGTCCGGGCAGTCCTTCAGAGTGTGTGTCCTCCCCCCATCATCCCACAGCAGTGGAGGCGGTGCGAGTGGAGGAGGGAGAGCAGGGAACGGACAGTCGGTTCAATTCACCCAGACTCGATTCAGGCTCTCGCCCAGTCTGGTGCGGCAACGAGTCGTGCAAAAGAGTCTAGACACGAGGCGCCACCCGCTGTGGAGGGACGAGACATTCAAGGACGGGCACGCCCGGGAGAGCCAGATAGGAAAGTCGATGGAAGCAATTATGGGCCGTGGAAGTGCCACGTACAGCTGCTGCTGGCTGCTTCTTCCTTCTCGGCCAACTCCTTCCTGTGCCTCTGTCGTGCTGGCATCGTCACCGTTGGTGTTGCTGCAGTTGGCCGAGGCCGAGCCTCTTGTCTCTTGTCTCTCTCAAGCCATGACCACCCTGTCGGGACAGGGCACAGTCGCTCGCTCGGGGCATTCTCCAGGTTTGCAGGCGCAACAGCAGAATCTGCAACTCGCTTCGCTTGTCTTGCCGTCCGTCCCAGACCGACCGGGCTCCTCGAGCGGCCCGTCCCTCGATGGGTAGCAATGATAATAGTTACAAAAGGATGGATGGATTCATCTCAGCTGCGTAGAGCTAGTGCCAGGAGCGATATCCGTATGGTAGCGGTAGCTCAGCTCAGCTCAGCTCAGCTCAGCTCATCAGCTTCTTCTTGGCTGCCCAGGTTCCATCGACATCCATCCCTCGAAACGAGGCTTCAACTCAAATCTCGACAAGCTCTCCACCTTATCCCCAAAGCAAAGCATCCATCCATTGCAATCGTCCAGAACCCTTCCAGATTCCCGCCATTCCTCCGCCGCCGCCAAAACCCTATTTCTGATTCCAATGGATGCTGATGTGAGGTAGGTTGCGCCCCCTTCCAAATCTCGGCAGTTCGCCCTGGATTGGTTTCCCATGGATTGCGATTACGCAGGCCAGACCAGCACCTCGGGAACGTTCCCAAGAACCCGCTCCAGTGCGTCTCCATCTCCGACAGGTTGGGTTGGTTCGTTGCGCTTCCCATCCATGTTCTTGGGCACCCAAGATGGCGCTTCAGATGGCGCCGCTCGCATCCCATTCGCAGAGCCGGGTCGGGCCTCAAAAAGGTAAAAAGAGGGTTTTGTCTCTTTTCACTCGCAAAAACTTCTGTGCGTACCTAAGGTTGATTCCCCGTCCCTGGGTCCTCACTCCCCCTCCCTTGTCCGTCCGGGCTCCATGTCACCACTCGGCCCGCTGCCGCGGGTGCTCCCCCGGGCCGTTCTCCTGGCGTTCCATCCATCCATCCATCCATCCATCTCCATCTGCCGGTTCCTGGACCCCCCGTGGTTCCCCGATCATGGCCTGGGAGGGGAGGGCTCTTGTTTGCTCGGACGGTGATGCATCATGCAGGAGGTTGCATTCCCCGAGGCCGCTCTACTGCTAACTAACGTGCCCTAGGTATGCGGGTTCCTGGGCCCTGACTACGTGTGTATATATGCCTTGTATTAATCCCCGTTCTTCTACCATTCGTGCGGCTTGTTATGCCCTTGCATCCGCGTAGCTTCATGATTGGTAGGTATTGTAAGCAGCCGTCTACAACAAGCAGATCCGTTCCCTCAGGTAAAATGCCCATCCTGTAGGCATCATAACGGCCCGTGTCTCTTCAAAATATCGTCAAGCATCATGTCTATATGCGGACTCCCCTTCGACGCGCACGTCTACTACGTAGTGTCAATGCCCCGAGCCTCGCCAGTCCTGCCAAGGTGTAAGCGAAATACTTTCCTGCTCCTTGGTCGGCATCATCTATCTCTAGGTATCTATCCGCAAGCAAGAAAAGAAACCGACTCTCACCGCCATGCATGGTATCTATTCTTCAATCCTTCAAAGAGGTCCCAACAGCCAGATCCTCGGCCGTCCTCCTGCGGCCTCGTCTTCAAGCAGCCGTCTGAGCATCCCCGCCGCCATTCTGTACCCCTCTGTTGTGGAAACTTGTCGTCTCATCCCCATTTTGGGCCCTATCACGGCATCCGTTCAAGCCGTCCTTCTTCTGCACGTCTTGCTGTCCGTCTTGCAGTCTCGTATCTTGTGCCTTGGCTGGCTCATCCCCTCTCCAACGTGCATCGTTTGTCATCAACTTTCCATCGCTCACCACGGGGAATGGGGCGAGTGCCGGGCTAATGTCTCCCCACCATGACTCCCCGAACTGGGTGAACCAGTCTACTGTTATCTTGAGCCCCTCATCGATAGGAACCCTCTGCTCCCAGCCGAGTCGCCGCAGCTTGGTGTCATCGACTGCATACCGCCGGTCGTTGAATGGCCGGTCCCGCGTATGCTTGATCCACTTGCGGAGCTGCTCGGGGGTGTCGTGTGGGATTCTCATTCGGTCAAGAAGCATCCCGCAGAGCTGGAGGTTGGAAACCTCGTCGCATGAGCCGATGTTATATACCTGACCGACTTGTCCCTTGTGGAGAATGGTATCAAAGGCATCAGCCGCATCGCTGGCGTACAGGTACCGCCGAGTGGGAGTGCCGTCTCCATGCAGGACCAGCGGTCTTTTGCGGTTGAGGAGACAAGTAAACTTGGGGATTATTTCTATGGCGAATTAGAATCTGAGCATGCGCCACGAGCTCTTCTGGTCTCGGAACTTACTCTCTGGATACTGATGAGGCCCGTACACGTTGTTGCTGCGCACGATCATGGCCGGCAGCTTGAAGCTCTTCTGGTACGACTGAACCAACATCTCTGCAGCTGCCTTGCTAGCAGCATACGGATTCGTGGGGGCAAGAGAACTGGTCTCGGGCAGGTCATCATCGCCCTCCTTGACCTCTCCGTAAACCTCATCAGTCGACACGTAGATGAAACGCCGAATGCCGACCTTTCTAGCGCTCTCGAGAAGAACGTGAGTTCCATAAACATTGGTATAAGTAAAGTCATATGAGTGCCCAAAGCTCAGGTCGACATGAGATTGAGCAGCAAAGTGAAGGACGGTATCGATGCTATACCGCTCCATGCAGTCAATTACCTCGGCGGGATTAGTAATATCGCCATGGTAGAAGTTGAAGTTGGGCTTGTCATTGAGCACGCAAGTGTTGTTGAGCGTGGAGCAATATTCCAGCTTGTCAAATGAGACAATGTTGTAGGCGTGTGGGTATGCTAGCACAAGGTGGCGGACGACCCAGCAGGCACTTTGTGACAGGCACAAGCGATGGTTAGCATCCATTGAATTCTCGGTAGACATTGCGGTGGAGAAGCGGCTGAAGGGCAGTTTGCTAGGGTTTACTCACATAAAGCCAGCGCCGCCCGTGATCATGATGTTTTTGACATCAGGACGAGGTTCAAACTTGGTAGTACCTGTGAGGATGGGTGCCCATTTCCATATGTCGACATGCCTGCATTGGCCGTTGACCTTGGTTGCATGAGATGCACCGTTGTTGCTGCCGTTGGGCATAGGCAGGTCGTTG
Source organism: Fusarium illudens (assembly GCA_013623515.1). Taxonomy (NCBI): domain Eukaryota; kingdom Fungi; phylum Ascomycota; class Sordariomycetes; order Hypocreales; family Nectriaceae; genus Fusarium; species Fusarium illudens. The sequence continues at coordinate 13,512 of JABFEX010000425.1, read as the reverse complement.
CAGGCCGTCATTTCGCTGGGAGTTGACGAGCGACGAAATAGTGGTGTTGCTATACTGTCTCTGGCGCACGGCTGCCGCGTCATGAACGACCGGGTACTCCGTAGACCCCGTAGGAATCAGTAGGAGAGAGAATATGCGCTCTAGGCGGGCGTTGATGAGCGTTGAAGAGGTAGTGTGAGGTCAAGGAGGCAAATCTCACAACACCCGACTTCGAATTCTACAGTAACAACGAGACAGCGGCACCGCCTCATCCACTGTTAGCCGTGGTAGGTAGGTAGGTCGTAGTCGCACGCACATGGCGGATAAATTGAATGCGCGCGACAGCTGAGACGAGACACTGGAGCGGCTGTTCCTTGAAGTGGCCGGTGAGATGTGGCGTCAGCCCCTGGTTCCTACAGGCGCCACAATCGAGCCTCGGGTCTCTGTTTAGTCGCCCTTGGCGCTGAAACAAGATCCAACGGTAGGTACCTATGCAACCTGCATAAGCGGCACAATTTAGCATCAGAGCTGGTCCTGGATCATTATGCGAATTCCCTGTTTTAACGGTTTTTGACCTACCGCCAAACCAGGATGTGGTTAAAAACAGTGACGTAGACGCAGACGCAGACGCAGACGCAGACGCAGACGTGGGGATAGTAGAAACAGATGCGAGTAACGTTACTTGCTTTTGCCTGCATCTACGGATACAAGGTACCTAGATCAAGTATCAGCAACTCATGCAGGTTATCTTCCATGTCCAATATCTGTTTAAAGGCCTGCATTACTACAACAACCGTCGAAACACAGGGCTGCATCCGAACCGAGGCCAACCGTAAAGACTTCATCTTCGTACTCTTTACCCCCTACCAGAGCCCATGATGATCACCGAGTCAGCAATACCATGTTCAATAACCAACTGCCTGCCGGTAGTGTGCCACGATGGTTGGGAACGCGGCGAAACTAGACCATCGCGACCGGCCCTCTGATTCATCGAATGTTTCTCACCTCATGGCCAAGTCCCAACGTAACTTTGACGGGCAGCAGCGGTGAATTGTCGGTATCCGACGCCGTCTACAGCAAGGTTCGAGTTGACCGCGGAGGACATGTCCTCAAACGGCCATGCGGACCGGGGGGTACAGTCCAATCACCCCGGATCCCCTCCCGTTCGCAGGGCCCGAGGTGGCTTGACGACGCTCGCTCGCTCTACATGCTAGCGAGGATCCCTTCGGTCCCTGGCACGGAATCGACGCCAGCGAGGGGGCCTTGCTGGAGATGGACTCCGATGGCATCCATCGGCATCCACTCCTTCGGGGTGACTTCATTCCGGTCTTGATGCCCGATTCTCTTTGATTGCTTTGCGAGAGCTTACAAACGAGGCCAAGGAAGGGGACTGGGTAAACTTTGCAATGGGCTGCAAGGTAATCTTACTGAGGGAAGGGACTCGACATCTTTGTGGCCATTGCGGTCCCTCTTCCGGATAACATTTTGCGAGGTTGTCTTTGAAACTGGATGACAATAATCACAGTTGAAACTGGGCTGGAAGGAACTATATTAAATTGTCAAACTGAGAACATAGCTTGAGGCGCAACAAACATTGATCATGGGAGGGACTCATCTGGCCATCAGACGAGCTTGACGTTGAATTAGTCTTGACTACTTAAATCGAACTCTTATAGAAGCTGTGAAACATCTAGAAGTACCCTAATGCATACTTAACCAAAGTTACACGCTGTAGTACACCATCGGCGGGCTACGTCCTCGATTGCAAAGGGGGCCGAAGAGGAAAACTTGGTGATGCCTCATTCTTTCAATTTCCAATACCCAGAGAGCCGAAGAATTAGTAATGTGGGCAGGTACTCTTGAGCGTCGTTCCTGCCATCTTTTGTACTACGGGTTCCTGCTTGTTGGAGTGCACAGCAGTTCCTGCCTCGTCACACTCTGCCTGAATTAAGAGACCTCACCCACCAAACACCCCGTGACAATTTTTCTTTTCTTTTCAAGCATAGAAAACCTCGTCTTCGGACCCTTTTCAACCCTTCAGCTTTCCATTATCTGGTTCCATCATGACAAGCCAAGTAATGGGACGACTCGACCATGCTGAAGTAAAAGCGCCGCCTTCTCCAGCCAGGACCAGTCTCGCCGAGAACGGCACACTTCAAGATGATTCTTCGCCCATGACCCAGGTGTCACTGAAAGACAGCCCAAGATACGCAATCTGGACCTCTGGCATTTGGGTAATGGTCAATACGATGGCCACGGTTGGAATTGTGATCATTTCTACCCCACGGCCTGAGAGCCCACTAACACTGCCTAGGTCTTCACCAACAAGGCCATATTCTCTGATCCTACTCTTCGCCTTTGCCAGCTTTCGTTTGCCTCGTTTCATTTCCTTATGACATGGCTCACCCTGCATCTTTTGTCGAAATCGCCTCTTGCTCTCTTCATCCCTCGCCGAGCAGCCACGAAACAGATGATACCCTTGGCCATGGCCATGTGCCTCAATGTCATCCTCCCCAATCTGTCCCTGGCCTATTCATCGATAATGTTCTATCAGCTTGTCCGCATCCTGGTGACACCAACTGTCGCTCTCATGAATCTTTTGTTTTATAACAAAACACTGCCGTTACCTGCGGCATTCGCTCTCGTCCCGGTCTGTGTTGGGGTAGGGCTGTTTACTTACTCTGATTCATCAAGGGCAGCTGATGGCGCAGTCAACCAGACATCTACATTGGGCGTCATCTTTGCATTTACAGGTGTTTTTGCCTCGGCACTGTACACGATCTGGATTGCGAGTTATCATCGAAAGCTTCAGATGTCGAGCATGCAGCTCCTGTACAACCAAACCCCAATCGCATCATTCCTACTTCTCTACGCCATTCCATTCCTTGATGTCTTTTCAGGCCAGAGGACAGTCCCCATCCACAGATGGCTCATGATAGCATTGGTAAGAACCTGTTCGTGCTTGTCGTCCTCATGCTAACCAAAATACAGTCTGGAGTCCTCGCGTCCCTGATCAACATCTCCCAGTTCTACATCGTTGCGCAGACAGGCCCCGTGTCCAGTACTGTGGTCGGTCATGTCAAGACTTGTGCCATCGTGACACTTGGTTGGGTCTCGTCAGGAAGAGACATCACTGAAAAAAGTGTGGTGGGACTATTCATTGCCTTGGGGGGAATCATTGTGTGCGTTTAGTCGACACACTCAAGATCCTGTCGAGGTTGAACTGATTGATGCAAAGGTACTCGACGGTAATGCTTAACTTGAAAGCTGAGAGTTCATTCCCGGCTAGAAACATGGACCAAAGGCTAGAGTCGACGTGAGGACAACGCTTGTTCTGGTCGGAATGCAGTCACAGATGGAGTGCAGATGGAAATAAACACGTGGAACTTTGATATCTAAAGCCCAAAGCCCTTCTCTAGGGTATAATCTTGGCAAACCCAGGTTAGACTCCTTGCTCGAGATCCGTCAAATGATTACAGGTTGAACCTCTTGCGATCCTTCTCCATCTTGGCCTTCCACTCCCATTGCGTGGCGTCATCACCATCGCTGCCTGCTCGTCCAATGCCCTTGTCGACTCTCCTCAGCTTGAGCGTAAATCGAGGGCCCAGCTCTTGCAAACCAGCCCGGATCTCCTCAACACCCTTGAGCTCCTTTCCATCAGCGCCGACGATGCTCTTCTCCGTCTGCCGCTTATCCCGAAAGACGTAACGATGCCTCCGCACAAAGATGTAGTCTCGCTGGTTGTGGAGTGTGACGACCTGTCGACCCTGGAACTCTGGCCTAGGAGGGAACAGCATCTGGAACAGCTTGGCCGCCAAAAGACCCAGCGGGGTCTTGAAGTTGTTGAGGAGAAGCTCGGGATAGTGGTTGGTAGGGTTTCCGTGGCCGGGGAGCTTCTTACCCTCGATCCAGTTGGAGATGGTGAAGTGAAAGGTCGGGCCTGTGGGGAGGTGCACGACGGAAAGACCTGTTGGCTTCTTGGAGTCCTCGTTGAGGAGAACCACGGCCGTGTACTCGCGGTTCGTGGCGTACTTGCAGATCTCCCGGAGGGAGTACTTGTGGCCGTACCGGTGGGCGGACCGGGGGATGTAGTTGCTGTTGGGGAAGAGTGTGCAGAGAAGATGGGCCTCGTCGTGGAGGGTCGAGTTGAGGGATGTGGTGACGAGGATCTTGGGCGTAGGCGGGGGGACATCGGTGAAGAGGGAGGGGAACTTGAGGGCGAGTGATGAGGGCGTCAAGTCGAGGTTGGTGCTTGTCGTGGACGGGGCGATGCTATTGTCTCGTCTCGCCCGACGTTCGCGCTTCTCGTCCAAGGCAGCCTGACGATCCTCGTCCATCTCCTCATCCGAAGCCAGCATACTGTCAGCATCATCATCATCGTCGTCCTCCTGCATCTCGGTCTCGTGAGCGGCCTGCTCCGCCGCCTCGGCCTCCTCGATGCGCCGGCGCTTCAGCTTCTCTAGGTCCACCTGCGCACCGAGGCTGTCATCTTCGACATCGTCCCACACTCGCTTCTGGTCGATCGTGACGGGTTTGCGCTTGGCCAGGCGGGCGGCCTTGAGCTCGGGGTCCTTGGCCTCCTCCCTCCTGCGGCGGTGGCGCTCCTCGTGCCTCTCCTTGTCCCTGTGCTTCTTGTGCTGGACGAAGAGCTCTCTTCGCTTGATCTTGTTGGCGGACTTGAGCGCCTGAACAGGCGGCTTTGTGAAGCCCATGGCTGAGGGATTGTAAGGTGCGATTGGATTTGATGAGATAGAGAAATGGCCAAGCTGGTCGCCGGCGGCTGGGAAATTTTGGGCGGAGGGGCATCAAAAGTCCGGCAGAATTCTAAACTTTTTTTTTAATCTTTGGCGGTGAGAGGGCAATCGCATCATTCTATTGGTTCAGGTCTGGGTGGCCCCACTAAAAAGATCTCGTCAAGTTTGGAAGGAGACATGCGAGAGAGTTGAGAAAACCTTGGACAAGACGAGCTTTACACTGCATCTTGTAATCACAGCCAGCACCATGGCCCCCAACGGATCAAAACGGAGAAAGCTGGCCCATGACTCTTCGGACGACGAGTCTGGGGCCCAGTCCTCCTCCAAGAACGCCCAGAAATCCTTCTTCAAGCAAGCCTCAAACTGGAACCTCGAACAGGACTACGAGTCGCGCCCGCGCAAGGGCAAGAAGCTAAAGGAGAGCAACAAGCTGCCCATCAAGACGGCCGACGGCAGGATCGAGCATGCGCAGGGTGAAGATGACGACGCGGCGTCAATTGAGAGCGACACCGAGTGGCTAGAGGGTCGCGAGGATGAGTTTGAGGAGTGGGACCCAGAGGCAGACCAGGTCGTCGAGGAGCCCAAGGTCCCCGAGTCGCAGCAGATCCGGGAGGCGCAGGAGGAGCTGGCAAAGATTGCCATGGCTGTGAACGAAAACCCGGAGGACCATGTGGGCGCATTCAAGGCCCTCGCCAAGATTGGACATTCCAAGATCATTGCCATCCAGATGCTCGCCCTCGTCACCCAGATGTCCGTCTACAAGGACGTCATCCCCGGATACCGAATACGCCCGGCCGAGGAGGGCCCCAGGGAGAAGCTCTCAAAGGAGGTGCGGACGCTGAGGCAGTACGAACAGGCCCTGGTCTCGGGCTACCAGACCTACATCAAGGAGCTCGCCCGGTGCTCCAAGCTGGACGTCAAGGCGGCTCCCGGTGGACAGAGCCTCGCAAACGTGGCCGTGACCTGCGCTTGTACTCTCCTCACGTCGGTACCTCACTTCAACTTCCGCGTGGACCTGACCAAGATCCTCGTCAACAAGCTCAGCAGGCGCAAGATCAACCAGGACGGCGTCAAGTGCCTTCAGGCCTTTGAGACGCTCTTCAAGGATGACGAGGAGGGACGGCCGACTCAGGAGGCAGTGTCCCTGCTCACAAAGATGATGAAGGCGCGCGACTTCCAGGTTGACGAGAGCGTCGTCAACCTCTTTCTCGCCCTTCGCCTCCTCTCCGAGTTCTCCGGCAAGGCCTCGCAGGACTATGTGGAGCACGACGATTCGGCCAGGACGAAGAAGCGCGAGTTCCGGACCAAGCGCCGGCGCAAGGAGCTCAAGGAGCAGAAGGCGCTGGACAAGGACATGGCCAACGCCGATGCGCTCGTCAGCCACGAGGAGCGCGACCGCATGCAGTCCGAGACCCTCAAGATGGTCTTTGCGTCGTACTTCCGCATCCTCAAGCTTCGGATGCCGCACCTCATGGGCGCTGTCCTTGAGGGTCTCGCCAAGTATGCCCACCTCATCAACCAGGACTTCTTTGGCGATTTGCTCGAGGCCCTCAAGGATCTCATCCGGCACAGCGAGGAGGACCAAGAGGAAGACCCCGCCGCCGAAGGGGAGAACGAGGAAGAGGACGAAGAGGACGACGCCCCCGTCCGCAACCTCACCCGTGAAGCCCTCCTCTGCACCGTCACTGCATACGCCCTCCTCGCCGGCCAAGACGCCCACAACTCCCGCAACGACCTCCATCTCGACCTCTCCTTCTTCACCACCCACCTCTTCAAGTCCCTCCTCACTCTTTCCACAAACCCGGACCTTGAGTTGACCCGCCCCTCTACATCCTCCACCTCGGCCACCTCCAAGATCAACGTCCAGACCACGACGGTCCTCCTCCTCCGCTCGCTGACCGGTATTCTCCTCCCCTCGTGGAATATCCGTTCCGTACCGCCCATGAAGCTCGCTGCCTTTGTGAAGCAGCTCATGACGGCCGCGCTGCAGCTGCCGGACAAGTCATGCCAGGCGGTGCTTGTGCTGCTGAGCGATGTGGCGCACACGCACTCCAAGAAGGTGCGCAGTCTTTGGAATACCGAGGAGCGCAAGGGTGATGGTCGATACAACCCCATGAGCGATAGCGTTGAGGGGAGCAATCCCTTTACGGCGACGGTCTGGGAGGGCGAGCTGCTGAGGAAGCATTACTCGCCCAAGGTCAGAGAGGGCCTGAAGCTTTTGGAGAAGGACATGTCTGGGTAGATTCATAAATAGATAGCCAGCTATTAGCGTCAAGGAGATTATTCAGTGTATTTTGCGCAGGTCGCCATTTCAAGTACCTTTGGATCGTGAAGCAATTGCGTCAGACATCTTCCCTACCTACCTAGGTACCTGCTTCACATCAAGGGTCAAGAGCAAAAAAGAATGTTACAAAATATCAACACAGGCTTCTTTACATGTTTACGTACACTCGGAAAATTCCCATCCTTCGTGCAGATGTCTGTATCTGCGCTCAGCTGGCATCCAAATCCGACACCAGTATGCCATCACCAGCCTTGGCCTTGTCTGTTTCACCCCCCTGACGCACAAATCTCGTTTCCATCCGCCCCTCTGGTTTCTTCATGCTCTTAGTCCCTTGAAATAAACAAGCAGTTTGTACAATGTGACAATCTCCAAGAGCCACCCTGCCTCCAAATGTCTATTTGGAAGCCCACATAGAGGACCCGAGACCTTGGGGTTTCTGGGAGGCTTTTGGCTTGAGCCTCTCAGCAGACGCCGCGATCTTGTTCTCGCCAGCTTGGCTTGGAACACTTGGGTCAGATGTCATTGACATCATAGGAGACTGCATGAGCGAAGTCTGGGGATGGTGGGGAGCATCGAGGTGTGGTTGCATCAATACATGACCATTCGTAGGTCCTGGGACAAGGCATCCGTCAGCAATTCGAACAGGAGTTATTGTGATGAGATGTCCGGAAAGAGAAGGAATGCAATCGAACTTCTCGGTAATAGGATACTGAGAAGGACTCTGATAAGCTTGAGCCCATTCAGGACTCTCCGCGCGGAGCCTTGTGGCAGTTGAGTTGGCCAGTGGCGCGCTATCAAGGAATCCGGAAGGGCTCATCGGAGAGTCCATCGAAACAGCTCGGGATCCTGGTACGAACCCTGGAGCTTGAGGACGAAGGTTCGAAGCATTCGTTAACTCACTGGGTTCAATCTTACCTCGAGTCTGATCTCGTGAAGTAGCGAGCTCTTGGAAGGCCTGATTCATTGCTGGGAACCCCTGAGCCGGGCCGCGCCCATTCTCCTCGAAAAGGGGGACAATGTTCTTGCGCACTTTCTGGGCTGCAATCTCATTCGGAGTCCCAGTTGGTCCAAACGGAGACTTTGAAATGTCCTCGCGGGAGAGGGTGCTTGGCTTTGGGCCCGGGGATATCATGATGAGGTCCTCTTCGTCTGCCTGTGGAAGATTGGGCACACCTTCCTTTCTCGCAGGCTCTGCCTTGGGAGCTCGCGTAATCTTCTCGTCCTCTTCGTCTGACATCTCGTCGAGGTAGGAGGTCCAAATGTTGGCAACGTTGTTTTTTGGGGCTCCAGGGGTCAGGGTGCGAGGCTGCGACGGGGCAACGCTCATAGACGACTCGGTGCTGGACTGGCCTTGCTCGATGCTCGCTACCATTGAGGTCTTGGTCTTAGTGTCTAACTTAGGACCCTCGCCAGCTCGAACTGGAGCAACAGTGTGGCTAGTTTCGCCCGAGACACCTGTTGATATATGAGCCCTATCGCTTAGGCCACAAAGTCAAGTCATTGTGTGTTTACTTACTCGACATTGGCTGCGGAGCCACCTCTCGGCGGTTCAGAAAGTCCATGGGAGAGTTCCCCAGGATGCGGCCAGGGGCACGCTGCAAGGGACCCGAGACCAGCGTGTTTGTGTAGTTCCTCTGACTTGGAGGGGGAATGTTCGAGGCGGCGTTAGTAGGGACAGAAGGCGGGCCGTAGTTGTCCTGCTCTGTTGACGGATTAGTTTCTGTGCCTACAAACTAGGTACCTGATGAAGTGGTGTTGATTTACCCCGAGGTCTCTTGTTGGATCCAAAGTCGTCAACGTATTTCTTACTGCCACCACCGCCGCCGCCGCCGCCGCCTTTCGGGCCAGACTTGCCAAACGACATGGCCAGAGCCTTGGCATCCGCCAGCATTTTGGGGTCGTTGTAGCCGGCGCCAGTCATGATTGTTCGGCTGTTACTGATATCGTGGTATGAGTTCCGAGCTTGATAAGAGCGTCCTGTAATGAGAAGGTCAGATCTAGATCTATGCTTGCTGTAGTAGGGTACGGCTGGGTTGGGCTGGCGAGCCTCCGAACTGAGCTTGGAGAACGTACACGACAAGAACTTCAAGCTTCGTGACAGGCGACAAGGCAGAGCTTCGACGATCGTAGGAGGATTCTGGGGCACCAGAGATGCGAAGCAAGGCCCGTCCTGTCGTGTCCGCTATCAGCTGAAGGCACGAGATGGAAAATCGAAGGGGGCGGATCCTTCGTCGCCGGGAGCAGAGAGCAGCGACTCAGCTTCCGTTCGCGTTGCTATTTCTGCCGAAGAGCACCTGAGAAAGACGTAGCAGGGAAAGGCAGCAGGAGAGAAAGGATGCTCCGAAGGGAGAGAAGGTGGGGATAGATAGAAGAGCAGGTCAACCACAAGAAGATCTCGGTGAGCTGGTGAGGTGAGAGAAGGAAGAGAAGGAAGAGAAGGGGAGGTGAGGTAAGATGAGATGGGAAAAGATGCCTGCAGGCTTGGGTGGGAAGGAAAGGGAAGAAAACAGTGGAGTGGAGTAAACGGAAGGCACGATGGCAGATGGAGGGGGAAGGTGCGGCAGAATGGATGCTTGGAGGAATATCACCGCCTAGACGAAAGGTCACAGAGGAGGAAACAGGTAAGGAGTGCTCTACGGACCTCATTTTCCAGGGGGGATGCCCTTGGAAGGGAAGAGAAACTTCTCCCGAAGGCCACTGACACTGCCTAAAAGCTGTCTGGGAATATCTTTCCACTGGCGATTACTACACAGATCTCGCAGCACTCCTATGCAATCATCTATCTGGGGCTTTTAAGGGGAGGCAGGGTCTTATTTGACGTGCAGGAGGAGAGGAACATGCCGTGGAGGGAGAGCTGCCAACGGCCATGCTCCCAGAAGTCATCTACATTATTTAAGAAGCCAATTGGCTCACACAGAGGCGCCTCTAATCAAATTTGATCTTTAGAGAAGGTTCTTTGATGTGGCAGTGGGGATTGGCATTTATCGATGGATAATCTGAGTGCACATGTTTGTCACTGGCTGGTTTCCCCTTTGCCAACAAATATATATTCACCCAATACGCCCGAAAGCAATCAGTGACAGCAAATGCATCTTTGTTTGTGAATATGGCTGTATTATCGAAATCCCGGCGTTTTGAGCCTCATCGTTGGCATAGACATCAAAGTTGGAACTCGCTCATTGAGGACGTTATTTCTGCAATCAACTAGAGTATTCATGACAAACGCTTGCGAAGGTATTTTCCATGTTATTGATATCCTTGAATAGATGCTAACTCGTTGTGTCATTCATTCTAGGTCGTTTGGGGCCCACCGTTGTCTCGACTGCATTGATCTTTGTGGCCAGATGCTGAGCATTCCGAGATGCGTCTAGCCACGCTGCTTCTACAGGTGGCACTGATTTCAAAACAAACTCTTGCAGGGCTCCGGCCCCTGGCGCATCCTTGGCAATTGCTATGGATGACACTCTTGGCACCCCCAGGCAAGCACTCAGTCGTTCGGAGCAAGGGTTGGAGAAGCCAACAAGACGAATCTTGTCCGTCGACGAGAGATTCTTGGAAGCAGCGCCAACCACCTGCGGGAAATGACAGTTGAAAGCTGAAGCTTGGTTCCCACGAGCTACAAAAACCATGAGATACTGCCGTTCAGGCTGGCCTTGAGCGGACTCAACGTCACCCTGTGATAATGCTTGGAGATTTCGGGTAATAGAGTTGAGGCCGACATCGATGCTAGCGTCGATTTCTGGCAGTGGAGGCACAGGCAATTCTTCAGTTGTTCCTGCAGCCTTCTTGTCGTCTTTCTCCTTTCTGGCTGCACGTTTGCCCTTTGACCGCTTGATGTGTGTTTGCCGATACTGTCCCAGGGGACTCAAGAGACTGGGATTGTCAGCAAGATATATTCAGACCGCCTCTACGGGAGGGTGCATTGTGTAGGGGTAGAGTAGATGGGTATTCCCATGAATCATGGAGGATTTGAACGTACTCGCATAGCAACTCAAGGATCGTGTCTTGATCTTCAGGGGAGACTGCAGGCCTAGGGATCTGGTTAATCACTTATGGTCACAAAAGCAGCCTTGAAATAAGCCCATACCAGGAGACTGTTGAAAAAGGAGTATCCAGCTGATGCACGACTCTCTTCCGAGCCGGTTGTGAGGTTGGAGTGGTCATGCTGGAGAGTAGCGGTGACTGTGTGTAGGTAGGGAGTCACTTCGGGGGAAAGATGGGCAGTCGTCAGTCGTCGAGGCCAAATTTTCCTTTGGAATAGAGGATGAAGCGATATATGTCAGGTAAAGGCAGACGACGATGTTCTGAAGAGAAGTATCTTGGAGGGTGACATCTAAGCAAGCTCTGCTCTGCAGCTATTTGCGGGAGGCGGGAGGATGTGGGTCGAGCAAGGAAGGTTGACGGGGAGTTGCTTATTAGCGTCGCATATCGTACGTAGCAGACCAAGCGCCAGGACGATAGAACGGCCATCAGTCACAAGCATCCATGATGACATTGGATAGATGGTTGGACGGATGCTATAACGGTCCATGATAACGGACTGCTGCACAGTTTTGTAAATTACCGATGCACACGGCGGCTATCTTCCCCCTCCATCCATTGGCCTCTCGACAGGCACCATCTCGTATCTTGGCATCGGCACTGCGGCGAGCGCACCAGAGCTCAAGGTCTGGCCAGGATCAAATGTCGCGTCAGATCTTGACCAAACAGGAGGGGCAGCATCATGGCGGGTCTTGCTTGTGGCCTTGACCAGGTTCATGGGGGATTTTCCTCACCGTTTAAGGCGGCTGCCATGGCGGCCTCTGCTTCTCCACGTGGTACAGTTGACAATCTCAAGCTCCAGACCCGCCCGTAGAAACTCTTTGGTGCAATCGCATACTTCTTGGTAGGTGGCCACTTGATGCACGACCTGAACCAAAATAATACGCCGCACCTTGGCTACATATAGTTGTACCTAGGTGGGCAGATTGGTCCTCAAACTCTTCTGCTCATTCATCTGCAGCTTGGGCTTGCTCATGCTCAAGCCTCTAGGCACTCTCATCAAAGTGCAGAAAAGGCAAGGCAGCCTCAGGCAAGCAGTTTCAGGCTCACCCGGTGTGTCACTTGGCGACGCGGTTGGCCACCTATCGTGAATTCCATCATCCATGCTCCATTGTCAGCCAATTCCCTCTCGGTCAATGTCCCCTCGGCGCATGGTCGGAGCTTGTTCAGGCTTTTTGCAAGACCCCGGTGTGTCTTTCCATTGATTGACTTCCATCCTACCGGGTATTTTTCTGGACCATTCTCCCTCGAAACAGCCAGGGGAAGCAGTCGAGGTAAGCTCTCTTTTCTCATCATGGATGGATGGATCTCTATGATACCCATCCATCATCCATCCTTGCTCCCACCTCACAACCAACCAACCCGCCTTACCCCACCAACACCGCCTATCGTGACAGCTGCGAAGCGTCAACAACCTGCACGACTAGCCTCCATCCTTTCTCCTTTTTCATTTGTTGATTTCCTCAACCTACCTACAGAATCCCTCCATCATTTCCTGTTCGACCTCTTCTGACAGCTTGATTGCCGGCGCAAACAGTCATCAATCACTGCTCGGATTAATTGCGCTATCCTCACCCCTTACCCCGCCCTTCCATCACGCCCAACCTGCAGACCGGGACACGGCCAAACTGCCAGCTAGCTCCGAGCTCTCCACTAAAAAGCATTGGATCTTGGGTGGTGTCACAGTCATCAACAGCCTGCTGGAGGCAACCACCAAAATACCACCGAAACCTAGGTAGCTCCCAGTGCATGGAAGGTGGGCATTTCATCCTCGACGTAGCAGCAGAAAAGCTACTTCTACCGACCTATATAACGCAGCAACGACAGAAAAATCCGCCTCTTTCGCAAAGTATCCGTTTGAGCATCATCTATCAGACAAATCACTCGCGAATCTCCCACGCAGGCAGGCAGGTAGCCAAAAGGTAACTGGTAAGCAACAATTCTCTTCTTTCTCCCGTCACCAATATCCATCCCACCCGACGTCAGGCAGCCTCCCCCTGCTACCTTCACCCCCCGGCCTCTCGTCGAGTCTGCCGTCGCGGGGTATCCACACAAGCAACGCCAGCGCGCGCCCTGCCAATCCATGCTCCCCCATATCCTTCCTCAGATCCATCCATCCAAGAGCCTTATCCATCCGCCTCCCAATCCGCATCCATCCCACTTCTAAGCCTCAACAACCACCATCCATTCTTTCTAGGCATCTTCCATCTGTCTGGTCTACTACGCCAGGGCTCTTTTTCTTACCCGTCATTTTCATCATACCGCCCTTGGCCTTGATCCCCCTCCCCCGAAACCCCATCTCGAGCTTGGGATCTTGCTCTTTCGCCCCCGCCGAATCGCTTCTCTCACTAAACCCACATGTTAATTTTGTTCATCTGTCGCCGGTTCGTCTTTCGCTACGTTTTTACGTCTCTACACCTCCGTTCTTCTTTCTTTCTCCCCTCTTCTCTACAC
>JABFEX010000424.1:0-59509 GCA_013623515.1 Fusarium illudens | reverse complement strand
GGGGTCTTGAGGGGGAATGAGATGGTGGATGGACCTTTGTTGGATCCGCCCCTGAAAATGGAGGAGGCTTTATTTTAAAATGGAAGGGTAGGAAAAAAAAAGAATAATTAAACCCAGCGATACCAGAACAGGCTTCCCCTTAGTCTCTCTCTCTCTCTCGCCGATATCTCTTCGAGTCTCTCTCTCACTCTCTTTCTTTTTATCCCTCCTTCTCGTCTCATGTCCTAACTACGACTTTAAAGCTCGGCTCGTCTCGTGCCTCCTCCCCCATCCGTTAACCCCCCGTCCCCTTTTGGAGGTCTCGACCCCAACACGCTCGTTCTTCTATTCGACCTTTTTCTCTCGCTCCTTATGATTCACGCCTGCATCGCTCCCCTACTGGAGCCGCAGTCGCTATTTACACTCTTGTAGTATCGAGGCCTCTATTTTCCCACACTCGTTTTCTTGTGACAGTTTTTTTTTTATCTCTCTTTTTTTCTTCTCATCCTTCTCTCGTCCCATCCCTGAAGCCTGTCCACCATGCCCGATTCCACGCCCCAAACCGCCGACTCGAGCACCCCAAAAGGTGGCGCCCCTAAAGACAAGAACTGCCCCTATTGCGGCCAAGCCTTCACCTCGTCCTCGCTCGGTCGCCACCTCGATCTGTACATCAAGGAGAGGAACCCGAAGCCCCCAGATGGCATCCACGACGTCGACGCTATCAAGAAGCTGCGCGGCGGTATCACAAGACGGCAGCCGCGAGGCTCGCTGGGCGGGAGGCGGGAAGCCTCGACTCCCGTGGGAACCCCCAAGGGCCCCTTCAAGAAGGACACCCCGATCCCCGAAAGCGACGGGTTCCTGTCGCCCGCAATTGCCAAGGAGAACCAGCTCGTAGTTGATACGACCATGAAATATTCGGGCCCTTTCCAGCCGACTTGGGAGGCGACGGGCGTCATGAATGATATCCCCAAGAGAGCAAGCTGGGATTCCGACGCCACACCCGAGCCCATGAAGCGGCCCGGCATGCAGCGCACCGTGAGCAAGCAGGCCATTCAAAAGGTTCAATTCGACGTCAAACAGAAGCTGTCGGATGCCATGGACACGGCACGGGCTGCGGAGCTCGCACTGCGGGAGCTCCTCAGCTCTTGGAGGGCGGCCAAGTACGTCAATTTCCCCTTCTCGTGTTTCGGTGGCGCGCGTTTTGCCAGACGCTAACTTGACGGCAGGGTGCAGCTCGACAACAACGCGATGCCGTTCGACTTCGACCCCCTCTCCCTCGACTTCCCTGCCCTGACCCTTCAATGCCTGCAGCCGCCCCCGACCCTCTTCTCGTCCACACAGCATGCGACCTCGACATCATGGTCCGTCCAGTCACCTGGCCAGCGCGAGTTCGACGCGCTGCAGGCCTTTTTCCAGGAAGAGTTCCGAGCCTGGAAGGTCACATGCACCTCTGCGACCACTACCGTGATGGAGGAGTTCTCGTACCCTCCGTCTACAGGCACCTTCCGAGACGTTCGCGAGGCGGTCCGAAAAGCGGAAAAGACTGCCGAACAGCTCGAAGCGCAGGTTGACGAACACCTGCAATCAGCATACACGGTCTGGGAGTCATTGCCAATGCAGCGGCAACAAGAGCTCTGGGTACTGGAATTGGCCCGTGGCGTGGGCAGGAAGCACAAGGAGGCTGAAAAGATGAAGGACCAACAACACAGGCTCAAGCAGGAGAATGCCAACCTCAAGACCCAGATTGAACAACTCAACAAGCTACAACAGCCCCGGGAGTTTAAGCTTGCGACACCGGTTACTGTTCCGTTGGAGCGGGAGCTGGTTGCTGCCGCATATGAGCAGGCAGTCAATGGTGGAAAGGCGCTCGGTTTTTCGATGGAGGATAGTCAGGTTGATCTGAGCTCAGTAGTTTCGCGCTCCATTGAGCGATGGAAGGGCGTCATCACCTCGTCCAGAGCCAGTTCTACCGGGATGGGAGCTCAACGATCGCTGGACCAGGCCAACCCAACCCCTGCACCTCCTACCGTCAATGGCACCCAACATCCAACACCTCAAGTCCAGACGCCGGCGCCGCCCCAGATTCAAACACCACAGCAGATGCAACCGCAGAAGCAACCACCACAGGCATCACAACAACAACAGACTCAACAACCACAACAACGACCACAGCTCGCCAAGCGCTTATCGACGACGAGCATCAACGGTGCGCCCAGCGAACAAGCTTCTCGCACCACCTCTACAACCGGCCCGCCATCCATCGAGGAAACCAGCGATCAGGACGCTGACGCCGAGATGGAGGACGACGACAGCTTCGCCATCATGAACACCTCTCCAGTCAAACCTCAACCGCCAATCCAGCAGCAAGCCACGCTCGAGGTGCCGCGGACGAGAGGGCCCGTTCAACAGCGAGGCGGGCAGGATCCCCGGTTTATGATGCCCAACGGGACAGGAAGCCCCGTCGGGCGGACGGCGATCAACTTGAGCCGGTCCATGCCCAACATGAACATGGCGATGCAGAACGGAGCCATGCATGGGGATATGACCATGGCCATGCAAGGGGTCCGGGGAGACCCCATGTACCTGGAATAGGAGGACCGTTATCCCGATAGCTGAGGATACGGCGTAATGCCTGACACAGGCGGGTTTTTGGCGACATAAACGTAATGATGAAAGATCTCTGAGCGTAGTACTACTATCTTGCTCATGATGTGTTAATACGACCAATATTCAAGACTGTTGCCGTCGCTCATGGTTGACGATTGTCTGTTGCAGGTTCTTGTCTCTAACAATTAACGTTAGGTAGCTACTCCAATGTTCTTCTTATCAAGTCAGTAGCTGAACCACTTGGTTGGTGGATGGCCTCGGTGGCTGAAATTTTACCCCGCGATTGTGGCGCGCATTCATTCTTTTCTTCCCCTGCCCCTCCAATCCATGCCCTGACTCTGTTCCACTGAGTCACAACAGCACGACTTGACTCATTTTATCAACAGCAGAGATTTCGACGTCTGATCTGAATTTCCTGCCATTCAATTCAATCTTCCCCTGAGCGATACCAGACGCAATCATGGCTGACGAAGCTGCCGCCCCCCCGACCGAGCAGGTCGCCAACCTGCACCTCGACGAGGTCACTGGAGAGCGAGTCTCCAAGACGGAGCTGAAGAAGCGCCAGAAGGCCCGCCAGAAGGAGGAAGAGAAGAAGAAGAAGGCTGCCGGACGTCCCGCCGCCGCTGCTCCCAAGAAGGCCGGAAGTGCTGAGGCCGCCGAGAAGGACCTCACCCCCAACCAGTACTTCGAGATCCGATCGAGGACCATCAACAAGCTCCGCGAGACCAAGAGCCCCAACCCCTACCCTCACAAGTTCAATGTCACCTACGACCTGCGAAACTTTGTCAAGGACTTTGGCCACCTCAAGTCTGGCGAGAGCACCCAGGACAAGATCATCCAGATCGGTGCCCGAGTCCACGGCAAGCGAGCATCCGGCTCCAAGCTCCTCTTCTACGATGTCCGGACAGAGGGCGTCAAGGTCCAGATCCTGTGCCAGGCCCAGGGAGTGCAAGAGGGCGCTCCCGCCTTTGAGGCTCAGCACGAGCACCTCCGCCGAGGTGACATTATCGGTGTTATTGGATACCCCGGCAGGTTGGTGGACTGGCAGAGCAACTGATAAGAGACGAAACTGACGTGCGACTTAGAACTGCCCCCAAGACCAAGATCGAGAAGGGCGAGGAGGGCGAGCTGTCCATCTTTGCGACCGAGGTCGTTCTCCTGACCCCTTGCCTGCACGCCCTCCCTGATGACCACTATGGCTTCAAGGATCTCGAGCAGCGATACCGCAAGCGATACCTCGATCTCATCTGCAACGAGAAGTCGCGCAATGTCTTTGTCACCCGTTCCAAGATGATCACCTGGATCCGCCGCTACTTTGACGAGCGAGACTTTGTCGAGGTCGAGACTCCCATGATGAACCAGATTGCTGGCGGCGCCACTGCCAAGCCCTTCACCACTCACCACAACGAGTACGACATGCAGATGTTTATGCGTGTCGCCCCCGAGCTGTACCTCAAGATGCTTGTCGTCGGAGGTCTGAACCGAGTGTACGAGATTGGACGTCAGTTCCGCAATGAGGGTGCCGATCTCACCCACAACCCCGAATTCACCACCATTGAGTTCTATCAGGCCTACGCCGATGTCAACGACCTAATGGACATCACCGAGGACATGGTCTCGGGTCTGGTCAAGTACCTGACTGGTGGCTACACAACCACCTTCCACACCCAGACGGGCGAGAAGTACGAGGTCAACTGGGAGAAGCCCTGGCCCCGTTATGAGATGATCCCCGAGCTTGAGAAGGCGACTGGCGAGAAGTTCCCTCCCGGTGACCAGCTCCACACGCAGGAGACCAACGAGTTCCTCAGGGGAATCCTGAAGAAGATGAACCTCGACTGCACACCTCCCCTAACCAACTCCCGCATCATCGACAAGCTAGTCGGTGAGTTCATCGAGGAGAGGTGCGTCAACCCGTCCTTCATCACCGGCCACCCCCAGGTCATGAGCCCTCTGGCCAAGTACCACCGCGAGATCCCCGGTCTCTGCGAGCGATTCGAGGCGTTTGTGTGCAAGAAGGAGATTGCCAACGCCTACACCGAGTTGAACGACCCCTTCGACCAGCGCCTGCGCTTCGAGGAGCAGGCCCGCCAGAAGGACCAGGGCGACGACGAGGCCCAGCTCATTGACGAGAACTTCTGCACCTCGCTCGAGTACGGTCTGCCTCCAACCGGTGGCTGGGGCATGGGCATTGACCGAATGGTCATGTTCCTGACTGACAACTACACCATCCGTGAGGTCCTTGCGTTCCCCTTCATGAAGGATGACAAGGCGGACCAGAAGAAGCTCGCCGCCGAGGTGGTCGGCATTGAGCCTATCCCTGAGGAGGGCATTGGTAAGATATAACCCTTCTTGGTCTAGTGTCAAGCGCAGTCGCTAACATGTCATGAGCAGCTCACAAGTAAAATGAGAATCGAAGCCAGGCATCATGTCATGAGAGTCTGTGTCATGAGCGCAGAAGTATTTGTTACATCGGGAACTCCCAATCAGAGCTCGACAGTAGATCCGGTCTGATGTGAGATAGAAATAAAAAAGAGAAATGTCCCGCCGTAGAGGGCTTCAATGTTAACAAGATGCTTCCTAGAGTCGAGTTTGTCTAAAATGCACTCCTTCTAATGATCTCAAGTCGGCTGATGGACTCAGACCACCCATCTACGCACCCCTTCCTTTCCCGTTCCCATTTGTGCTGTTGGTTGCTTCCATCAATAATATACATTCGATTTCTGATTCTACAGGTGAAAGCACGTCCTCTGGTGCGATCACACCACCATCATGCCATTTACTTGGGCAGCTGCATCTGCTTCAACCGCTTCTCGAGCAGACGGAGGGTGGGCTTGGGGACGTGCAGCCTATACGCCAACATGAGGGCGACGGTCAGGACACCCAGGCTGCCGGCCTGGTGGGCGGCGGCGAGGGAGATGGGGACCATGTAGATGAGGGTGCTGATGCCGAGGGCGACCTGGAACGAGACGATGTGGAGCAGGCCGGTGGAACCACGCCTGCAGTTCCGCGGAAGTATGGGTTTTATGCGCCTCGTGCGCGCAAAGATGAACAGACTGACGATGGCGCAGAAGGTGGAAACGGCGAGGATGCGGTGGTTCATCTGGACGGTGCTGGGGTTCTCGAGCATGTTGCGCCACCAGAGGTCCGACTGATCCTCCTTGCGCGAGTAGAACTTGTCCCAGAGCTCCTTCTTGGGGGGGAACAGGCCCAGACCCATCTTGGGGAACTCGTTGTAGATGAGGCCGGCGTCGAGGCCGGCGACGAGACCGCCGGACATGGCGGTGACAAAGGTCAGGGCGGCGACGGCGTAGACGGCGAGGCGGAATCTGCGGAGGCCGGGGTTGGACATGGCCTTGGCGGCCTTCATGCCGACCTCGGGGTTTGCGAGCCAGACGTTGTTGCGCAGGACGAAGAGGCCGGACAGGATCATCCAGGAGTAGCAGACGAAAGCGGTCGCGAGGTGGGTGGTGAGACGGTACTGGGAGACGCGGGGGTGGGATCCGGGGGCGAACAGGTCATCCTTGAGGCCAGACTTGACCATCCACCAGCCGATGATGCCCTGGAAGCCGATGAGAGCAGAGATTCCGGCGAGGTTGAGGGCCATCTTGGGGGTGACCTTGCGGCGGGCGACGAAGTAGACGGCGGGGAGGATAAAGGACATGCCGATGAAGCGGCCCCAGACACGATGGAACCACTCCATAAAGTAGATCTTTTTAAACTCTTCGAGGTCCATGTGAGGGTTGAGGAGCTTGAACTCGGGCGAGGCGCGGTACTTTTCGAACTCGGACTCCCAGTCGGCCTGGGACATGGGGGGAAGCGAACCGGTGACGGGTCTCCATTCGGTGATGCTCAGGCTGGATTCAAGTCAGCTACGACATGTAGGATACTAATGAGTGTATAATTTACCCAGACTCGGTCAGCCTCGTCAGGCCACCAAAGACGACAATACCAAAGACGCTGACGGCGCTGCCAAAGAGCCAGTACCCGACGATCTTGTGGGTGGTCTCGGGCCATGCCTTCTTGGCGGCCTGGGAGACGGAGGGAGCAGCGCGCGCAGAGACCTGCTCGGCGACGGTGCCCAGGGGCTTGCGGAGGGCAGCATCGGCGTAGGATCGAGACCGGACGAGGTTGAGGATGCGCGAGGTCATGGCGGCCCGCGGGGCAGCTCCCCGGAGGCATTGGTTGCAGACGAAGAACTTGGAGGGCGCCGAGGCCGAGGCCTGGAGGAATAACCTCCGGAACCCGGGGGCGAAGGACGCCATGGTTGCGAGCAAAACAGGGCGATTGGGTTTGGTGGAGGAAGAAGAAACTGGAGGTGAGAGAGGGAGAAGGGGAAAGATAAGGTAGGTGGCCCAATTGCCTGTCAGTCAGTCAGTCATACGAGGACCACGAACCACGAACCAAATATTAAATTCGACATGCGATGGTGCTTTTCGGGGTTCGGCGCCGGTCCAGGTCCGCGTGGGGTGGATCCCCCTGGACGGGCGGACAAAGACAAGAGGCAGGAGCTAGGGAATAAGGCGCCAGTGATAGGCCGCACCTCCGTAAGTGCCCCCACCGGGACAAGGTCGGCCCCGCCAAGCCAAGGGTAGCTTCACCGCCCAAACTTTTGGGAACGGCAGAAAATATCGAAAAAATGTGTTGCAGATATCCCACTCTCACAGGCTGTAGGCACATTTACGAGTCGCCATCTCGGGTTCACAGCAGCAACAACAACCAAAATGGGCGGACGTCAGGCTCACGGCCGATCACTCCTGGCCAATCCCAAGGCCAGCAAGGCCCCCAACAAAAAAAAGTCCAAGGCGCGCTCGCAGAAAAACGCCCTCGACGCCTTTGGCATCGCCCAGGAAAACTTTGCGCCCCGGCAGAAGCTGACGCCCCGCGTGAGGGAACTGGATGCCGAAATCGAGAGGAAGCACGGCCGAGACGAAGCCGACGAGGATGATGAGGAAGAAGGGGAGGACGAGCCACAGAGGAAAAAGGCCAAGGGACCCAATCGATCCGATGGCGCCGAGTACGGAAGCGACAGCGAGGGAAATGAGTGGCAGCTAGGCGGTCTCCGAGAGGACGACGATGACTCCGAGATTGAGAGTGATGATGCGTTTAATGACAGCGACGAGGAAAAGTTTCAGGATTACACATTCCGCGGCAGCAAGTCGACGCAGCGCGAGGTAGCTTCCTCGTGAACCGAACAGCACGTGCGTAAACTGACATTGAAAAGGGCGACGACTCAGAAGATGATTCCCAAGACGACGAGGGTCAGACACTTGGTGAGGAGGCCATCGACCTAGCAACAGCTCTCGATCAGTTTGAAGAAGATTCGGACGAGGCGCCTGAGGGCAAGGACCAGTCTAGTTCTTCAGAATCCGACGACGATGCTTCAGACGAGGAGGAGGATGATGACGAAGACGACGACGACGACAGCGATGACGACCAAGATGCCAACCCAGAGAAGCTAGAAGCTCTTCAAGGTTTGATCGAGGGCTATGGTGGCAAGAGGGACGACGACGAGGACAAGCCCAAATCAAAACCCAAGATCAGCCTGAGCGACCTGGGGCTCTCGGGCATAAGCGACGCCAACGTAAAAAAGTCGATGAAGCTCATGAACAAGGAGGAAAAGGAGAGTCGCCCTGGTGCTGCCAAGAAGCTGGATGTGCCCCTAGGAAGGCGACAGCAAGACCGCCTGGACCGGAGCGCCGCCTACGAAAAGACCAACGAGACGCTGGACCGATGGAACGACACGGTCAAGCAGAACCGAAGGGCAGAGCACCTTGTGTTTCCTCTGCCGCAAAACTCGGCCACGGCCGGTCTCGATACGACAGAGCTTCGACCCTTGATCACTGCGAACCCGAGCAACGAGCTTGAATCCGCCATCATGTCCATCATGGAACAGAGCGGCTTGACCATGGACAAGCCCCAGAAGCCCAAGGAGAAGGAGTACGACGAAGAGGGCAACGAGCTCACGCGCAAGGACGTGCTGGCCCGGAAGCGCATGGAGCGCGAGCTCAACTCGCGGGAGGCCAAGAGAGCCAAGCGCATCAAGAAGATCAAGAGCAAGGCCTATCACCGCGTACACAGGAAGCAGCGCGAGCGCGACGAGATGGCCACCAAGGAGGCCATGGAGGAGGCCGGTGAGATCGACTCTGATGCCGAGCGCCTGGCTCAGGATCGCCGACGTGCACTTGAACGTGTCGGTCAGCGACACAAGGAGAGCAAGTGGGCCAAGATTGGCTCCAAGGCGAAGCGCGCCGTGTGGGACGACGACTTCCGGGCTGGCCTGACGGAGATGGCCCGCAAGGATGAGGAGCTCCGGCGGAGGAAGGAGGGCCACGCTGGTGGCTCCGACGAGTCGTCAGAGTCTGACGGCGACTCTGACAATGGCGATGCTTCGCTACGGCGCCAGCTGGCGGCGCTCGAGGAGGAGGAAGATGTGCCCCAGAAGGGTCTGATGAGCATGAAGTTTATGCAAAAAGCCGAAGCCGTCAAGAAGGAGGCCAACGACGCTCTCATCCGTCAGATCCGACGCGAGCTTGACGGCGAGGATCCAGATGGCGACAGCGATGAGGAGATGGAAGAGGTTGGCCGTCGACAGTACGGCGCTGCCGAAGGCCAGGTGTTTAAGTCAGCTCTCGAGAAGTCAACTCGGGCAGCCAAGAAGCGCAAGCCAGCAGAAGAGGACGAAGAAGACGATGATGTGGTGATAACCACCAACGGAGCGGGCATCAACCCTGCCATCCCAAACATCACCTCCCTCGACTCCTCGCGGACCGCCTCGTCAACCGCAGGCGCCTGGTCCCGCGGCGAAGCCCGCCGCAAGAAGAAGGGCCAGTCCGCGGCCAACGTCGGCGAACTCGACCTCACATCCAACGTCATCGTCGCCTCGTCCCGCAAGACAAAGACAAAGGCCAAGCCCGACGAGGCAGCAGCCTCATCAGACGCCGAGTCCGATGTCGACCAGCACCTCCCGCTCGCGATCCGCGACCAGGAGATGGTGGCTCGCGCGTTCGCTGGCGAGGACGTCGTTGGCGAGTTTGAGCGCGAAAAGGCCGACGTCGCCGAGGAGGATGACGACAAGGTCATTGACAACACTGTCCCTGGATGGGGCTCCTGGGTCGGCGACGGCGTGAGCAGCAAGGAGAAGAAGCGGCATCACGGCCGTTTCCTGACAAAGGTCGAGGGCATCAAGAAGAAGGACCGCAAGGACGCCAAGCTAGACAAGGTGATAGTCAACGAGAAGCGGATCAAAAAGGTACACCTCACCCCTTTTCTTGTACAAGAATCAAACACGCTAACATCCTCCTCCAGAACGACCGCTACCTCGCCTCCCAGCTCCCTCACCCCTTCGAGTCCCGCCAGCAGTACGAGCGTTCGCTGCGTCTGCCCGTCGGCCCCGAGTGGATGACAAAGGAGACGTTCCAGGAGACCACCAAGCCTCGCGTGCTCATGAAGCAGGGCATCATCGCGCCCATGTCCAAGCCGACCATCTAAAAAAACCATCGAGATACCTACCTACATTGCCCATTTGGAATAGAAAACAAAGACGACTATATCCTCGGCGTCACTGTTGCGTTAACCTTTCACCTACCGAAACGCCATGCAGACCACGAGGCCAACGTGATAAAGGCTCATAATTAAACTTCCTTTGTCCGCTCCTGTGAATGAATATCCGGCGCAGTATAATGGGTCATATGCTTGCTACTACCACATGTACCAGGTGCCTAAGCTGATTAATCTGATGTAAGCGCGTTGGTGGTTGTATCAATGGGCCAGTCCATCCATCCATCCATTTCCAAGCCAGTCCTTCTACAACTTGTAGCTTTTTATGACGTAACTAGGTAGCCAACTCGAGACTCCGGCTTCATACCAACATCAAAGTGAAAATGATCCCTGGCTTCACCAATCATTGCGACCTATCTGGCGTATCTCGCAATATCATCCTTGCAACTCCATCACATCTAGCCAGATGGATCAGGAAAGGACATCAACAGAAACAAATAAGCAACGATCCAAGTCTTTTTAACATTTTTAATTTGCTACTTGACTTATCTTTTCGTACCAGTCGCCTAGTCTTCTGCGACCTCCCAGTCCAACGATATAAACATGAAGGAAAAGCCTTGCAAAGCATGCGGACTACGACTAAAATGGCTAGTTGGCATCATGAAACCCCTCCTTCTTTTGACACAATGAAAAATGCCCGATGGCAAGAGTGATAATATCCCTTTCTCTTCTCCTCCGTGATCCTTTCCCTCCCTTCTTGGGATGTCTTTGTTTTCATTTCTCCAGTCCTGTCCAGCGAGACTGTCTGCTCCTAGTAATACAAATATGAAAAAGTCGACACGAGTTATTATCGTGGGCAAAACTTGTAGCTAGCGTCCTCGGATGTGAGGGCCATCTTAGCTATCCAGTTCGAGACCCGTTTCGCAAGCAGCTGCGGAATATTCAACGTATGCAGGCGTCTACAAAGACACGTGGTTGAATCGTGGTGATATCGGCAATGAGAAATTGTCGAGTGGGCAATAGATATGCCTTATTAGCCGCCGATCTTGCCGTCCATGACACCACCGGGGGTGACAAGGAAGGCCAAGGCGATAATGGCGTAGAGACCGAGAAGCATAGCGCCTTCGAGATAGTTGGACCTGCCGTCTTGGACGGTGTAGGTAACAACAAGAACGGACACGGAAAAGGCGACGGTTTGGACTGGGGGAACAGGGTCAGAATCGAACATGTCGCCCGAGTGTGAGTTGCTCAAAACTTACAAGTCTCAAAGTGAAGGCTCATATCCGAGCCAATAATCCAGCCAACAATGACGAGGAAAGGAGTGACGAGAAGAGCGATCTGAATGCTGGAGCCAATGGCAACACCCATGGCCAGGTCCATCTTGTCCCGAATAGCAACAACGACAGCGGTAACGTGTTCGGCGGCATTTCCAACAATTGGGATCAAAATCAGACCGATAAAGGCTCTGCTGATGCCCGAAGTCTCGACGAGGTCATCAATGCTTCCAACAAGGTAGTCTGCGCAGATGGCGACCAGAATAGTGGTGACAACAAGGACGGCGACAGCGCTGACGGTGCCCAGGGTGGGCTCTTCGGGCTCCTCGTGCTCGCCGCCAGCGTTCTGGTTCTCGGCATCGAAAAGGTTGCTGTGGGTGCGAAGCTGGAAGACGAGGTAGAGAACGTAGAGGAGGAGCAGAATGATGGCAGTTCCGCGAGACAGGGTGAGAATGCTCTGTTCCTTGTCCCTGGAGCCGTTCTGGTCAAGAACAGCATACAACTATACGAAGATTAGTCTACTCGTACCTAACAAGAAGGGAGAGTTACAACGTACGGCAGCGGGGATGATGAGCGAGGCAGACGAGAGTGTCATGAGCGAGCAGGTAGTCTGCGCAGTAGCCGAAGAGAATACCTGCTCCGTACCATTGCCGTTCGAGCCGCGATGGATCATACCGCCAAATAGGAAGCACATTCCCATCACCAGCAAAAGGTTAGAGAGAATGGAGCCGAGCATGGAGGCCTGGACAATGTCGATTTGCTTTTCCTTGAGGGCAACAATGCTGACCTGCGGGTGTTGTTAGCATCTCGATTCCAGCGCAAGTTTCTCGCGGGGTGAGTCGCACAATCAGTTCAACGGCATTTCCAAAGGTAGCATTCAGCAGACCACCCATTGTTTCACCCAGCTTCAGAGAGATCTCTTCGGTCGCAAACGACAGGACAGCGGCGAGGGGGATGATGGCGAAGAAGTTGATGGTGAAAACGGCAGTGGAATTCCAGCCCATCTTGCCGGCGATAATGCCAATGGGGACCATGACGAGGAGGAAGTTGACATAGCCTGCGATCAAGAGTCAGTCGCATGCGACCAAGAACGTGGGGTTTCAGTCAAGCGCAAACATACTGCTAAGAAGGGTCACCTTGGTGACGTGCCATGAGTAGGCGAGATGCCTCAAGGCAAAGTTCTGGTTATCAAGACCTGGTGTATGCTTCGAGTCGAAGAGAAAGGTCATGGTGCTCGACCCGCGGCTGAGGCTGATGTGGCCGTTGCCATTGCCGTGAGGGTGGACATGGCCGAGGGTGTCGTGAAGGGCCGACGAGGCACCATTGCCAATGAGCGGCGAGCTCTCGTCGGCCGCGCCTTGGTGCGAAGACCTGTTTGACATTTGACGTCTTATGTAACGGTTGAAGGATGGAAGAGCTGTTGATGGCGAATCAAGACACCGGCATGGTCAGTAAATGAAGATGAGTTCTATGCGATTGACAACAAGCCAAGAGGGCGCAACGAGGAGTTAAGCAAGACGGATGATTGGGAGTAGCGCAGAGAGCAACACAAAGACTTCTTGTCTCAAACGGGAAAGCCAGAAGTGACAAGGCTGGCTGGCGGGCTGACTGGGCCCCGGTCTGGGCCAGCAAGGGACTTCTTGGCTGCGTTTGTGAAAGAGGGCGTGCTGCGCCTCGTCTGTGATCTGCAAGTGACGGGGAACTGGAGGTTGTAGACAAGAATTGCCCCGAGAGGTTGGCGCTTGCAAAAGGATGGAGAGAGGGCGAGAGTAGGGCTGGGGATGAATGACAAGGCGAGGGAGACGCCTCAGGGAAGGGTAAAAGAGAGTGTCCAAAGCTCAAAGGCCTCAAAGTCGAGGCTGAGGCAAGGGAATGAATGAATGGGTGGACATTGTCGCTCGTGGTCCTACTCACTCAATTCGACAAAGACTCGATCCGCTCAGATCGCTTCAGGGTCGGGTATCGTTTGATGCGGTTGCCTTTCCCGTTCGTTCCCGTGTCCGTAGGAGTGGGAGTGAAGGAGGAGAAGGGACAAGCAAGCAAGCAAGGCGGCAAAAGAAAAGGATGAAGGGTTGGCCAGGATTTGGCTCAAAGATGGGCTCTCTCGCTTGTGCCCGTGAGT
The DNA here is from genome assembly GCA_013623515.1 of Fusarium illudens. Lineage (NCBI taxonomy): Eukaryota > Fungi > Ascomycota > Sordariomycetes > Hypocreales > Nectriaceae > Fusarium > Fusarium illudens. The sequence goes on along the minus strand of JABFEX010000424.1, from coordinate 46,030 downwards.
GGCGCCCAACCCGTGGAGAGACGAAGCTAGCTAGCAACTCGCACTTGGGAGGGGTCGGGCGTTTTTTTCGGGGGGGTGTGGTAGGAATGGGAGGACGAGGATGGATAAAAAGGGCAGATGTGAAGATGCAATATTTACAGGTTGTCGATCTCTGCCACGGTTCTGGGTGCTTGGGACACGTTCTAGATGTGCTCTATGTCGGGTGTGTGGTGCCTTGGAAAACGGGGACGGTGCAGGAGGATAAAAGGCTAAAACTCTTGGTGGTTACTCACAAACCATGGTTACCGCGTTGATGCTGATGCTACTCGCGATTCAAATTGATAGAGTAGGCCCGCGATTGTGACACACGAAAAGGGCGAAAGGAGCGGACGAAGAGAAAGACGCGAAGCGGATGACGGACGATCCGGAGACGAGCAACGAGCAACGAGAACCTTTGCTTCAAAGAGGGCAGTGTTAGATCACCCCGCTCAACGAGGGATTCGTTTATCGGTGTGTGAAAGGGCGGCGCGCGCGCGTACGTCTTGTTAGCTGCGGTGAACAGCACAGCCTGAATTCGGGGGTCGTGGTGTTTGGTCAAAAGTGCAAGCAGGAGAAGAAAGTCGGTTCAAGATCCAGGAGGCCTCCTCAGTCCAGGTTTGTAGGAAACTGAGTGATCGAACCCACGTTGACGTAGGACATGGGTCGAGATCGGCAACCCACAAGGGGGGGAAAGGAGCTTGAGGTAGGCGGCTCCTGATTGGTCAGTCCTCCCCGAGTTGGCCAGCAACCAGCCCGCAGCCGGCTGAGAGCTCTCCCTGAGGTCCCCACCGCATCCACCGTCAGTGACATGTTGGACAAGGGGGAGGTCTTTCCTTTCAGCTAGGGATGGAAGCTCCAGTTTGGCCGGTTTCTGCGCCTGTCACTTCTTGTTGAGCTGGACGCCCCCCCAGACTCGATCCAGGAAGCGCCGATTCCAACACCCAAGCAAGGCAAGGCAAGGCAAGGCGGTTAGGGTTAGGCTGGGTGGCTCAGCAGAAACCTTAACTGCGAACCGAGCCACGGATAAGACGTCAACCGCCAAGCCAATCTCGACCTCTTCTCTTGCTTCTCGTGGTTGTCGTGGTGGTGGTCGTCGTCTCTGCGTGGTTGGCAAAAAAGCTTATTCGACTTAATCTCTTTTTCTTGGCGTCGCAGCCACCAGGACACGACACGAGAGTCCAGATACAGCCTTTGCTATCTTCCTCAGAACTTGGAATTCCACAACGGAGCAACCATCGTCATCATTCTTTGGGACCAGAGCAAGTATGTATCCCGTACGGAGTACATACAATCTAACCCTCGTGCATCAGCTTACCATAGAAACGTCTGCTTATTACCCACTCCCGCCCTGCACAATCAGTCCGTCCGACGTTGCCGGGATTATCGCTGCGGGTGCAACAGCTCACCAATTCCATCCAATTGTCACACGCATCACGGGGCCGTCGGTCCGGAACTCATTGGGGTTGGGTTCCATGGCAACCTTATCGATAGTTGACTGCCACAGTATTGGGCCGTTGCGGGGAATATCAAGGACCGCTCGCGACGGGTTAAAAGTGCAGTGCAAAGGGGCAGACGCTTGCTTCTTCTTCGAATCAAAAACCATCCATGCCTTGATATCATTCAAGCCCTTGCCGATCTCCACATCCAGGTCCCAGGGCAGTGTAAACTCCATGCTCGTCTTAGCACCCATCTCAAAACCCATCGAATCTGCAAAACTACCGCCCCATGTCGCAAATCTACAGCTGCGCCTCGTTCTTGGAGGAGGCACGACTGTCACCCTCGCCAAGTGGTTGGCTGTCGACCTCAGTCGACCCCGGGTGCCCGGGAATGCTTGTTTTCCAGAGGCGTCGTCGATCTTAGCCCCATCGTCCAACGAAATCAGGTTTCGAGACAAGCTGCGACCTGCGTCACGTCTTATTGGGCCTCGGCCCTTGTCAAACTTCCAATATTCAAGTCTGTCTCGGAATTGTGAAATCTGAATGCGAATGTGAATCTAGTAGGTTAAAGAAAAAAGGAAATTGTAAAACCTTGTCCAAGGTACTGCATCTGCCTCCCGTCTCGGCGAGGTCAGGAATCCAACCATCTGTCTTCCCCATTTCTAAACGCCAGTAGAAAACAAAAGCCCATTCTGTCTCCCTCTCTCTCACTATACAAAGTAAATCTTTCTGTCCGTCGAGGTATCTTATCTTGTCTTCCCTTTTATGCCCATCTTTTTGTACACAGTTGCTCGTCTTGAGCACTGATGGCCGATGCCCCTACAAGGGCCGGCCGCCGACGCCTTGATATCCATCATGACGCGGCCTCTAGCTGACTCCGCCTCAGTCTATCAAATACCAGCGAGCGCTATATCATAGTTGTTAGCCTTGTCTTTGCCACCGCTCCTAGGGTATCAAACTCACCAGCAGCGTACGCCAGGAACCACGTCCTCGATGCTCCCCCATCGATCCACTTCGCATCAAACTTGGAGCTTGTAAAGAAGGTCCAAGCCGCCTTGGGGTTAATTGTCGCATAGTTTCCGTAAATGATACCCTTCCATTCATTGTCAATCTTGTCGACCCGGCCGCTGCTGAAGTAGGTATCCCACTCCTGCTGGACAAATGTCTTGGTTCGTGCCAGGTTCGACGGGGGAAGAATGGGGATCATGTGAATGCCCTGGACGGCTTCAATGTTGGGGCTGAACCACGTCGTGTGGTGAATCTTGTTCTCAAAGAGAATACCCGCCACCTTGTTGCCGATGAAGTTGCTGGGCTGAGCGACGTTGTCCGTGGTATAGTAGTAGTACTGCTGCATAGCCCGTGTCATGACGGCCAGTTGCAGGTTGGCTCTGTTGACCACTGTTAGCTTCCGAATCATTGTGCAAACCATGATATCTCGACTCACCTTGCGACCATGTTGGCGTCCTTGATCACTTGACCCCACATCTTGAGAGCATACACAGACATGATGTCCTCCGAGCTAGATTCCTGGTCCTGTCATCACTGTCAGTGCTTGTCTGGGCATCAAGAGTCCATGTTCCAGGCTCACCTTGCCATCCCACATAGCTGTCAGGCCGTGGGCCCAACTGTGGCCGTGGTACCAGTCAAAGCTTCGCCACATGGGGTAATACTTGTCGCTGCTGCTTGGGTTCGCAAAGTCGCGAACAAGCGTGTTGACATAGGCCTTGTTCGCAGCAAGCCATTTGCTATCCATGGAACCGATGTACGCAGCAGCAAGGATGTGATAACCGTAGTGGAAGTGGTGGTCGTTGTAGTAAGTGTTGCCAAAGTCAGATCCCGCTTGTCCTGTAACATAGGACGCAGATGAGACGAGACCGCCCCAGGCGCCTAGTTGGTTCAGTCAGCTACTATTGGACAGTCCATATAAGACACTATTACTTACTTTCGTAGACAAGAGGGAAATTCTGCTTGTTTGTAGAGAATCTGGCGAACGCCGTCTTGAGCTTATTCAAGCCGGACTGGGCCAGAGCAGCATCACCTAAGAGGTTGTTAATGACATAGATGATGGTGCCAAACTTGGCCAGAGCCTGAGCGTGTTAGTGCTAGATCATGATTCTGCGTCGTTGAAGTCGTCACTCACCTTTCCAGAAAAGTACATCGAGTCCAGGTTGGTCTGCGCAATCATGTCCTGCGAGACTTCGGACCGCGCGATAGGCTTGATGGTGTTCTTTGCCGCGTTGGACAGTCCTCGGCTGCCCTTGGCAGGATCCCAAGGAGCAAAGCCCATGTTGACAGGCATCGATGGCTCGACCATGGTCCATTTGATTCCTCCAACCGCCGTGGCGATGCCCTTTGTGGGCGTCTGCAGCTTGTAGTCCCGGATACCGGCGTTGGTGGTCGCGTCGAATGCACTGAGATGGTGAGGAAGAGCAAACATCCAGAGGTTTCCAGACGTGTGGCCGGACTTGCTCCACGTAAAGCTGTAAGTACCCTTGGTACCGACAGCAGAACCACTGATGGTCATGCCAGTGGCGTAGATACCACAACCGTTGTCAAGGACTGCCTCTGACTTGCTCGACTTGGGGTCCTTGGCGATCTGGATCAGGCCATAGAAGGGCTTGTTGGAAGAGGCGAGACCGTTGTTGGTAACTGTCAGGTTAAGAGCATCGCCCTTGGTCCTGTACGCATACAGTCGCCAGGTGGTACCATCCTCGAGGATAAAGTTGAACTTGCGCACGTTGGTCTTGGGGTCCTTTGCCACTTGAGTCATACTCTTGAAGTAGACGCCGGACTGGATAAAGGGCGTGGCACCGTTGTAGTAGGCAGTGGTGAAGATGCTTCCCTGAGAAAGAGGGAAAGTGATGGCCGGCGCCGAAGCGCTATCCTTTCTAAGCATAGCCCTGGCATAGTGAGGGCCCATCGAGTCCATTGTCAAGGTGGTCTTGGAGCCCAGTTCCTTGGCCGAGATGATCATGGACTGAATGCCGAGAGGGTTGACGTAGTATTCCACAGCCTTATTAGATTGAAGTGGACCGTAAACTCGCTGCTTGGCTTCGACATGAGAGATCGCCATACCCCAACTCGCAGCGGCGCCAGCACCGGCAGCCCACGAGAGCGCATATGGGTACGTGTAGACCGGGCTCTTCTGGTCTCCGAGGTAGAAGTTGGAGTAGAACTTGTTGGTTTGAAGGGGACCCGACTTAGAGATTCCCAGACGAGGAACCGGGTGGTCCGTCTTCCTCTGGAACATGGCCAGCGGGGCGCTGGTGTCGATGGGGTTGGCGAAAATGTCGTTGTTGGCCGCCATCTTGGAGAGGCCTGAAGGTTGGGCGTTCTTGGTGGGGGATGCGACCGGCTTGAGCAGGCTCGACGGGCTCGAGATCGAGGTGCTCAGAATAGGAGCCTCAGTCTGAAGAGGGTTGTACAGGTCGGTGACAATAAAACCTTCAGTGTGAGGCTCAACGTCTGAAAGAGAGGGGAGAACAAGGGCAGTTCCGGTCGGTGCCTTGCTGGTGCTGACGTCGACGGTCTCGGTGGCCGGGATGATGTCCTCCTTGGCGTAGGTTGTCAGATACTCCTGGTCCTCGGTCGCAATGGTTCGCTTGAACTCCTGGTGGGAGTCTTGCCAGGTATCGGCCGAGTTCTCGTCGGCGTTGGGGATGGTCAACCCTTGTCCCTGGGTTAGCCAGAGGAGCCATATCGGGAGTACCCTGTGGGATCTCATGGTGACGGTGAATAAGATGGGGATCTGCCTTGATCTAGAAGTTTGGAACCTCTGAAAGACAGGCGCTGGCTTACTCGATCAAGATGTCTGACAGGAAGGGGGTCCATGGTTCATATACTACGTCGTAATGGCACTCGGCCCAGGGCCTTGCTCACAAGCTGAGATACCATCGCATGCGAAAATCGCTAGTCTGGTGGCCCCCCCGGCAGAGGGGCTAGACTCTTGCATCGGGAAGAAATGAACGAACGTGCCTGGGCGCGGCTTACCTGGAGGCTAGACCTAGGCTAGAATCAATCAATCGACCGGGCATGAAAAGCAATGCTGTGTGCTAGTGACTTGAAGTCGTTAACGGGGCGCGAGGCGCTTCAGGCACCGGTAAGATGGCGCACAAGGATAACACTGAATGGAGAAATTGGATTTCTAGGATGGAGAATGGTGAGATTGGCTGGAATTCGAGGGAAAGGCGTGAATGAGGCACAGGAAAAAGGCTGGAGGAGGTCTCGGGTTCCATTGTGTAGGTGGTTTCAATTTCGCGCACTTGTTCATGTGCTGCAGGCACGTTCAAGTTGTCTCCTGCCTTGGAACTCCGTGGGAATCCGGAAGGAGCTTCTCAAGTGAGCTCCAGCCTCAATCAAGGGCCGCTCGCGCATTCCAGATCAAGTGTCTTTGGGCGCATGTCCTCAGTCTCGAACTCTCTGAGTTGTTGGTGATGGTGTGGAGGCTCCATTTCGAAGTGGGCGTCCAATCCAGAGGGCCAAGTCCACGAGGATGTGCCCGTGGCTTCGCCTGTGCCTGCAGTAGGGCCGTCCCACAGAGCAGCCGCGCGCGCTAGCTTCAGGGACTATCGATTCTCTTGCAAAACCCGCCCTCAAAAGGGGGCCGTCGCCGTTGAACTCGCCACAGACGGCACCGACGGTCAGGGAAATAGTTTAACAGCGCCTCCAAATTTCCAGCATCAACTCACAAGAGCTGGACGGCGCCTCAGTGGTCGCCTCACATGGGAGCTGAGACGCGCCAGCGCGGCTGTCGGAAGTAATCAGGGTCCCTCTTGGGGATGAGAATTTCCGGGGGGTTTTCAGCCGACAGTTGCTTCACACGCCAATCCACTCGCGGCGAATGTACCCGTAGGGGAAAACTGGATAGTGTCTTTAGCCCAGACACACTATCGATTTGCTGATGACGACGCCTCGCCATCACGTCAAGTCAGATGGATGGATGTGTTGGCAGTCCTGCCGTCTCGAGGCACTTTCCCCGTGCATCCTGTCTCTCACCTCAAGACTCAAGTCAACCACTTGACTCGAGGTGACATTCGCCAAAGAGGGAGTTGTCAGAAGGTGAGACAATTTACCATGACTGCCAGAGGCTGTCCATGTGTCTTGCCAAGTCCCGAGGCTGTGGAAATCCTCCGCAGGGCTGCCACGCTGCTCAATCACGCTCAAAGTCAAAATCGCATTCCGGAACAGGGCACAATGGCCTTGTGCCAAGGTCCCAATCATTGCTAAACAAATCGTCTTTGCTGCTGTGCGTCTCAGTCCGGACCTCTCCAGGAACGCCCGCTGAGAAAACAAACCCCTTGTTCGCATTCTCAACCTGCGTTATCTCATAGTCCCAGCGCATCATATTTGCCTCTTTCGCCGTGCTGAAGAATCTGCCGCAGGTCTAGACGCGTTACATTGCTTGGCTGCCGATTGTCGATGCGTTGATCTTGGTCCGCTGATCTCGTCGGCTGCTTGGCGACCTTTGGCTCGATCATCGCCTTGAGCCGTTTTCGTTTCCTCTCCGCCTCCTCTTCGCTCCGTTCAGCCTCCTTGCGACATCTGCGGATGTCTCTGTTCCGCAGGACCCAGGGCTTCTCCAACACCTCGGACTGGAACTTGATCCTCTTTTCCCAGAGCGCAACCTCCTGCGCTGTGCCTCGTAGAGGGACCATCTTCTCAATATTGAGCTGCCTCTCTTCCCTGAAGGTGGATATCCCCCCCTTGACATCAACGACGCTTCCAACTTCGATATTGGCCAAGAGGGCAGCGGCTGCGAGTGGATTTGCATCCACCTTCTTCGGGGCAGCGTCTGTCGCCGTCGCCGCGCCATCGCCCCCTTTCTGAGGCGCCGGCATGGCGATTGTGCACTCAATACAGGCGCCGCTGCTGTCGTCTACAGTGTAGACGCGTCGCCCTGGGAAGTCATCAATGGCGACAACCACCCCAACGATGCGCACCCATTTTATTGGCAGATTCCCGTAGAAGTAGAAATTTTCCCCTTGCTCGCCGTCAGTGACCACTATTCAACCATGGGTGCATCAAACAACTCACCTTCGAATCCTTCGTGCTGGTCGAGGCCGTAAATGTCGGCTGCACGAAAGAGGCACCAGGTGTTCACGGTTGGCGCCAGATGGAAGCAGTATCGGGGGTAAATTGGGGGCTTTGCCGGGTCGCTCATGGCATCATGACGGCAGAGTTCTCTTGAGCGATAATATGTTCATCCTCGCGCATCCTCAATTGATCGCTGTTGTCAGGTTGAGTTCTGCTCACGGACAGAGACGTCACACGACACGTTGTGGAAGCGTGAAATGAAACTTTGCAGGCAGAAGGTGCTAGATGGAACCCCGCCAGGCATGGAGCCGGGTACATCATCACTAACATGATTGACAGTGAATTACATTGTTTTCCTCAACTCGTAAATAGAATGATAGAACGATACAACGGCGCTGATAACTACGGTTTTACGTTGGCAATATTAATTAATTGTATGCTGTTGTTATGGGAAGTGTTGGTTTGGTTTGGTTTGCTTGGGTTTGCATATTGTCCCAACAGCGTGGAGGGGCTGTCATGAAGCAAGCAGACATCTAGGTACATCAGATGGGAGCTACCCTGCATGAAAGGACGTGAATTCAGGGAAACCCTCATAAATTGCTTGTTTGCAACATACCAAGTTAATGCTCTAATAACATCCATATGAAAAAGTCACACCCTTACTCCAAACTCCATACCACATCATAGACCCTGACTCCGTTACCAGCCTGACATTCTAGGTATTCTCACCGTCTTGACCTCTTTGAGCTCCTCAGCTTGGAAGCGGCTGCCTGGAAAGCCTCCTCGGATGGCTCTTCCTCGACAGTTCTCTTCTTACCCTTCTTGCCCTTGCTCTCCTTGGCTCCATACTTCTCAGCAAGATGGTCCAGGAAGCTCCCTGAGCGGTCCTGTTGGCGCTTTTGGATCAGCGCCGCAAGATCGTCTTCAGAGCCTCCCTTGCCCTTCTTCTTCTTTCCCGTCTTATCGCCAAACAGCTTGTCGTGCACGCCGAGCTCCTTGGCGTAGTCCTCGGCCTCTGCAGCTTCCGCTCGAGCCTCCTTAACCCGTGTGGCCCGCTTCTTCTTAGTTTCTCGGGTGTAAGCGGCAAAACTGGGCACATCCTCGCTCTCGATCGCCTCGTCGATAATCTTGCGAAAACGCTCATCGTCCTCCAGCACATCACTCAGGATGACCCTCTCGTACAGCTCGTCCATGTCGCCCTCGCATTGCTCGTAGGCGATGAGCACATCGTCCTTCTCTTCGTCGGATCCCTTGTACTTCTTTGCAAACTTTTCAATGGCATCGCCAGAGACTGATTCCTTGTACTGTTCTCGATAGTAGTCGCTCCAGTTGAAGCCGTCCGAGTCCACAATCGATTCGGCCGTGGAGCCAGTCGTGTCGTAGCGCTTTCGTCGGGCGGGATCAGAGAGGATGGCGTAGGCGAAGGCGATGGACTGAAATTTCTCGTGTGCTTGCTCCTTTTGATCTTGAGGGACCTTGTCTTTGAATGCTGTCAGCGACTGGCCTCTCGTGCAGCAAGTGGGAGCTGGACCAACCTGGATGGTTCTTAAGGGCAGCCTTTCGATATGCGCTCTTGATCTGGTCGGGAGTTGCTGTGCGTTCCACACTCAAGACCTCGTACGGGTCGATAGTGGGAGGCTCGCTGTCTAGTACGTCTTCAAAATCCGACATTTTTGCTGATGTTGGCGTAGTTCGTAGATGAGATGGAGAGTTGGAGGTGTCGGCGCTCGGAGGAAAATTGTGGGGCCGGTTAAAGTGCCAGCATTCGGTCATCGGGGCTTGCAAGCACCGGCCATCAAAGTTGGAGCTGAGAACTGACAGCTTCAACGACAACCCTCATCTTTCAGCTTTAATCGTTCCAATTACCCAGGCCAGGCTCTGAATACTCTGAGAATGGCAACGATAGAGACTGGCAATCACAAGGCCGCCATGCAGCGTGCCCTCGGCCTGGCTAATAAATCCACTCCAAAACCCACAAACTTCCGTGTGGGCGCTCTCATTGTGCGACTCGACGACAACAGCATCATCGCCGAGGGATACACCCTAGAGCTCCCCGGCAACACCCACGCTGAAGAGTGCTGCCTGTTGAAGCTAGCAGAACAGCACGGCACGACGGAGGAGAAACTCTCTGAAGTCTTCAACACCCCCCACGCACTCTACACCACGGTTGAGCCTTGCTTCAAGCGTCTGAGCGGCAAACTCCCCTGCGTCGAGAGGGTTCTGCGCCAGAAGCAGTGGATCACCAAGGTGTATGTGGGAGTTCAAGAGCCCGAGACTTTTGTTGGGGAGAACACGGGCCGCAAGACGCTTCAAGATGCTGGGATAGAAGTGCACCTCGTTTCGGGACTGGAGGATGAGATCCTCCAGGTCGCGACGGCAGGGCATGTTAAATCATAACGTTTTGGATATCGAGCCAAAAGTCTAGAAGACAGGAGCAGGAGCATGTTGGCGTTGTTAGTTGCAGCGGTCTTGGATAATATGATCTGAGGGTGTTTTGGGTCGAGTTGTTGGGGCAGCTTCTATTCTGGGTAACATACGGCTTGCCAGTTTATGCCAGTTGAAGATGGATCTCCCTACATATAACGGCTTCTATTATTCTGACATTGAGGTCAAAGGGCCTATCTTGTCTCTTGACTTTGTGGCTCCTCTCCTTACAACAGTCACACATTGTCCCCTGGTGATATGGCATTGTACTCTGTCATCCCAACAACCAGCCACTCTACCCAGCCATGATCACACACGAAGAGAAATGAAGATCAACACAACAAGTCATATTCGATTTGGACTGCTAAATACGGTACCCTGAAATAGGTACGAACAGGCAAGAATCTTCTCCAACAACAACCCAGGCTTGCAAGAGCATATGTGGGTTCATCTCTCAGTCTCCTCCTAGTTCTTCTTCCCCCCGTCCTGGGGACAGCCGTTTGCATAGCAGGCGTCACAGATCTCCTCGTCCCACCTCGTCCAGTCGGACCAGATAACGCAGGGCGGGTAGGTGCCAGGACGCTGGTGCTTGTTCTCACGGCTCTCGCAGGGCTCAATGTAAATGAGTGTCTCTATCAGATGACCAGTGTCTCCTCCCGAATAGGGGTTCCTGGAGCTGCAGTTTGCATTCTTGCAGGGGCACATCATCGTGACGTTTCTGCCGTCGCACATCTTGTTGAGGCTGATTGGGATGGTGTTGTTTGGTGAGTGGGTGTCGAGTGATGACTATGAGTCAGGTAGTTGATGTAAATGGCGGTTGGGGATGACCAAAGTGTGTAGGTTTGGGCGGTGGAAGGAAACACAACTTCAGTTTCGACCTTTTGTAGTCGAGAAATGAATTGAATAGAAGCAGTGTTCGGTGTTCAGTGAAACGATCTTCTTGTTCTCTCCAGACCCCGAACATCACTCACTACCAAAGAACCGAGAAACCATCTAAACCCATTCTATCGCTTTTTCTTGTTTGCCATGAACAACACCAGGCTGATTCAGACCTTCCTTTCACTCCCCCCTCCGCCCCCGTTACTCTCCGCGCAGGTAACCTCGCACTCGTCACATACGGGCGTGTTGATCATGAGGGTATGCCACGCAAAGTAGACACAGCTCGGCTTCAGGTACCGGTTGAGCACCTGCTCAGGGGGTCCGTTGGCGATCCACCACTCGCAAATGTCCCACGCGATCGTGTCGATCTCGATCTTGGCCACGTGCCCGTAGATGATGTTTCTGTGCGGCACGATGCCCCTCCTGGGGCATGACAGGTTCTTGCAGGGGCAGACATAGAAGCCTCGCTGGCCGGTGCACATGGTAGTTCTTTTTTTTTTCGCAAATAAAGGTTTTTTTGGTTTAAAGCCGATTACGGTTTATTGAGAGCCAGTGATTTCGATCGATGTGTCGTAACGGGATCCAGCAAAGTTGACTTGTGGCAGGGTATTTGGTATTATCAAGGAGCGAAGGCTTGAAGCGTGGTGTATATGCATCTGGGCAACTACTCTTGTAGGTCTTGGGTGAAGAAATGCATGATCTCGCAGTGGGTGTTGCAACTTGTGGGTAAGATGCATGAAGTCTGAGAGTGAGAGGAGTAAGTTGGCAAAGATTCGTAGTCTGTAGAGTCTCGAGTCCCGCTTACCTGCCAGAGGGATAGTCCTGAAGCACCCCTTGACTCGATGCATGCGGGAAGCCGAACATTTCTCAAGTCGTGATGAGGGTTACAGCATCAAGAATCCACCGAATCCTGCCCCCGAGGGACGAAGCCCGGACGTGGCCATGGGACTTTGAAACCAGATTGCTCAAATGTCAATGACATCCATCCGCCTGGGGTAGGTTGTCAGGGCTGTGACCCGATATAACCCAAGAGAGTGTCTCGTCGCACGCACGAAGTCCAAGTGTAAGTTGCTCTGAGCACACACATACATACATCATCCATGGTAACTCGCAAACACAGGGCCGCGTGTGGGGCCAGAGTGAGAGGGAGGACCCCTTTGTGCGATGCTACATGTAAAAGGCCTGCAAGTGTTCAAACGCTTGCCATGTGTCGAATGGACGCTTGGTTGTTCAAGCCCCGCAAGTTGAGGTCGCTTACATGGATGGATACAGTCAGTCAAATCAATGGGCTTGAAGTGGGTGGATGAGGGCAGCAATGTAGGGCAACGAGATGGCTACTGATGATAATTGTGCAGAATTCCCGGTTTCGGTGTAATTGGGGTTAGAAGGATAGCTTCAGTTGCTTTGTTTGGTTCTTTTCTTAGTTCCCTGGTCCGACTTGATTGCTGTGGAGAGCAAGGGTCCTTTCCGATCACGGGCCGTTCAAGGCGTGTTTGGCCTCCTTGGTCACTTTACCGAGCTCGTGACCCAGCCCCAAGTGATAGACGTTGATATTTGCTTTTTGTCTTGTGGCTGGCTACCTACCTACTACGTAGTATGTTGGGCTGAATTTCATTCACGGTCGCCTGGGGCAGCGTTGGGCGGGGGGGGACCATTCATCTCAAAATAAGCAAACATGCAGGGCCAACAAGAGATGAACCTGTTCTCAAAGGGATGAGTTCCTGCGCAATGAAGGCAATGAATGCTGTGCCAGGTCCATATAATCATGCAACAAGTTCGCCCACAAAAAGCATTGACAATTGAGATGCAACTCATGTCTTTTCATGAATGTCCAGGGTAGCTCAGAATATGATGATGGTGATCATCGTCAGAATGTGCCTTGTTAGCCCAACCATGCGGGCCTCTCATGATGGACCATGGCTAAGGCGTCACAAAAGCTGCGGGAGGCCGACCATTCTGAGCTTTACGCAGCGACGTTGGATGTTTCTCTGGGCGAAATAGCCACGCCTGTCTCAGACTTCCTCTTGATTCTTTGCTCGTGTATCCGTAGGTAATACGACGACCGTCACGTGAAGCCACAAAGGAAGGTCCAGCTGCAATTCGTCCCCCTCAATCCGTGTTCATCTTGGCCTAGCTCCACCAAAAGTCGCTAAGCTCTCTAGCCGCCGCGATAGCTCCCGCCGCCCTTTCTCTTTAAACCTCCGCCCATACCTTGCAACTCTCCCAGCCCCGAGCATCATTCCTCAAGTGCAGCCTTTCCCCCTCTCAACCTCCATCTCCTCTTTGACACTGGCAATCCCTCAAGGTTCCCTTTCTTCGCCTAAAACGACCAATCGCAGGCGAGCAAAGAGTTTGCAACTGGCGGCCACCTGACAGACGCATGTTGCGGCTGGCTTTGTCACTGCAGTGCCATCCATCCATTCATGATTCACGGCCTGTCAACCGCAAGCATTTGCTCCCTCTCAAAATAAAACCTCTCTCTTCCTGCATATTTCCTGGAATCCTCTCACTCCCACTCTCTCCCACAAACACATCTGCACACACTCACACTGGGTCCCCGTTGACTACCCAGCATCAGTAATTGCCTACCTGCACTCACCGAGCGACTTTGCCTACCCACCCATCAATCACTCACTGCCTTGCCCAATCTGTTTGTTTGCACTCCAATTCACACCCTGAGCCTGAACCCTCGTGTCCGCCATGGCAGACAGAGGCGATAGAGGTGGCCGTGGGGGCCGAGGACGTGGAGGACGCGGCCGAGGTGACGGTGGCCGAGGCGGTGGAGGTCGCGGAGACGGAGGACGCGGCGGTGGAGACTCTGGCGGTTTCCGAGGCGGAGGACGTGGTGGTGACTCCAGAGGACGCGGCGACTTCAGAGGACGCGGCGACTTCAGAGGACGTGGCGACTTCAGAGGACGTGGCCGAGGAGGACCGCGAGGTGGTCGAGGTGGCGGCCGAGGAGGATTCGACATGGGCCCTCCCGTCTTCACGTATGTCTTCCCTGATCCTCCTTGTTTGCTGATACTGACCTGTCCAGCATGGGTGGCGATATTCCGGAGCCTGATCCTGCCACAACAAAGCTCGAGAACGAGATGGTTAAGAACCAGGCAGCTTCTGCTCAACAACTCGTCGCGAAGATGGGCAAGCTTGACCTCGCGGGCAAGAAACCCCAGGAGGAGGACAAGTTCCCTGCTCGCCCTGCGTTTGGCACCAGAGGCAATCCAGTCACCCTCTGGGCCAACTACTATCGCATCGTGACCAAGTTCCCCGTCCTTTACAAGTACACCGTCAATGTCACGGAGATTGTGCCTGAGCAGGAGGGTGCCCCTAAGGAGGGTCCCTCCACAGAGGGCGCTGCCAAACCCAAGGGCAAGGGGAAGGGAAAGGGCAAGGGCAAGCAGGCCAAGCCTAAGGAGTCCAAGCCTCGGGAGGTCAAGGGTCGCAAACTGCACCTGGTCATCTGCGAGGTCCTGAAGGTGCTCACCGAGAAGGACAAGTCCCTGGTTGTCGCGACCGAGTTCAAGTCGCAGTTGGTTTCGCTGAGCAAGCTTGATCTGGAGAACGACAACACTCTGCGTGTCAATGTGGCGACGGCAGACGGCGCCGACAAGATGGATGTTTATGAAGTTGAGATCCATGGACCCAACGAGGTTCGCATGGATGAACTGTTCGACTATCTCAACTCGACTACTGGCACACCTGCCAAGGCACCTGCTTCCGGCGACGACCAAGACCCAGCCAAGGCTCTCGACTTTCCCAAGTTCCCCGATGTTGTCGATTGTCTCAACGTCATCTTTGGGTACGGTCCCCGGTCCAAGCTCGATGAGATCAGCGCCGTTGGGAGATCGCGCTTCTTCCCATTCAAGAATGGCGGCATCACCACCGACTTGACCATCATGGGTCGGTCTCTGATCGCTGCCCGTGGATTCTTCCAGTCTGTGCGCCTTGGAACCGGTCGTCTTCTCCTCAACGCCAACGTCACGCATGGCATCTTCAAGGTGGCTGGCAAATGCGACGAGATCTTTCGCAATCTCAACGTATATGCGGCGCCCAGGTCGGATATGAGGGGCAGGAGGAGCCTCTTCTTGATCGACAAGTTCCTCCCCAAGACTCGAGTCTGGGTGACCATGAAGGTCTCGAACGGTAAGACGGTCAAGAGATCCAAGGCCATCTTCGGGCTCGCCAAGGCCTCCCATGCCAGAGGCTTCTCGGGTCCAAACCCTCCTCGGTTTGATGCCGACTGGGATTATGCTGGACCCAAGAACGTGAGCTTCTACTTGGACACGGCCGGTGGCTACATTACGGTTTTCGACTACTACCGACAGAGTGCGTCACTGTTCTGCTCTGACCTTTTACAACGACTAAGCTGATATTGTTTCTAGAGTACAACTTCCAACCCCAGGACTATCCTCTTCTGAATCTCGGAACCGCGACCAACCCGAGTTTTGTCCCCGCCGAGTTCGTGGAGATCCAGCCTGGACAGGCAGTCAAGGCTAAGCTGAACAACCGGGAGTCGACCGAGATGGTCAACTTTGCCTGCCGAAGCCCATATGCCAACGCCTTCTCCATCACCAATGAGGGACGCGAGACTCTGGGTCTGGATAGCGAATTGCTGGTATGTCTTGTTGCTATTGTCTTGAGGAGTAGATGAGCTGACCTTGGTAGGGAAAATTTGGCATTGCTGTCGACAAGAAACTCCTCACGGTCCAAGGACGTGTACTCCCTGCGCCTGCAGTTGCCTACCTCGACTCGAGGAGAAAGGAGACTGAGATCCGACCCATTGGAGCCTCGTGGAACATGAGAAACATCAAGGTCTTCAGGTCCGGCAAGCCCATTCAGCGCTGGACTTTTGTCAACCTCGCGCCGCCGAGAGACCCTGTCCCCGCCAGCACGGCAGAGCAGTTTGCCGCCTTCATGAACACCATGGACATCAAGATTGCCAGCAAAATGATACAACCCCCTACCCTGACCCTCACCGAGAGGGGCCTGAAGGCAGGCAGCGCCAATGAGTTCTTTAAGTGGGCAAAGGGCGAAAGGATCGAGTTTGTGCTTGTTGCCCTCGGCTCCGCCGATGCCGCCATGTACGCGACCATCAAGATGCTGGGCGACTGCACCTATGGAATCCACACCAGCTGCGTCCAGGGCGACAAGTTCCGAGGCGCCAGCCCTGGCTACTTTGCCAACGTTGCCCTGAAGTGGAACCTCAAGGTTGGCGGTGTCAACCACAAGCTGCGTCACGAGTTTGGCATCATCAAGGAGGGCAAGACCATGGTGGTCGGCTACGACGTCACGCACCCGACAAACCTGCCCAGTTCTGCCAGCGACGATGCACCCAGTCTGGTGGGCTTGGTGGCCACCGTCGACAGAGACATGGGGCAGTGGCCAGCCGTCTCGTGGGAGCAGAGTTCCAAGCAGGAGATGCTGGACGAGGTCTTGACCGACGCCTTCAAGTCGCGCCTTGAGCTCTGGCAGAAGCACAATAAGAACCAGCTGCCAGAGAACATCGTCATCTTCCGCGACGGCGTCTCCGAGGGCCAGTTCGCCCAGGTCCTCCAAAAGGAGCTGCCACGGATGCGCATCGCCTGCAACTCCGTGTACCCCAAGAACAAGCAGCCCAAGCTGACCATCGTGGTCTCGGTCAAGCGCCACCAGACGCGCTTCTACCCCACGACCGAGGAGAACCTGCCCAGCAACCGCAACATCCAGAACGGCACCGTCGTCGACCGCGGCGTCACGCAGGCCCAGTTCTGGGACTTTTTCCTTACGGCGCACGCCAGCATCAAGGGCACCGCCCGGCCTGCGCACTACACTGTGCTGCTGGACGAGATCTTCCGCGCAAAGCACAAGGGCGAGGCGGCCAACGAGCTGGAGAAGTTCACCCACGAGCTGTGCTACCTGTACGGCAGAGCCACCAAGGCCGTCAGCATCTGCCCCCCGGCCTACTACGCGGACATCGTCTGCACCCGGGCCAGGGTCTATCGACCTGAACTGTCGGACGCTAGTGATACCGACAGCGTCGTCACTGGGGGACCTGGGTCGAGCGTCGGCGGCAGCAAGCAGGTTCACGATAACCTGAAGGACTCCATGTACTACATGTAAAGTGCATGTCTTGGCCGTGTTGAAAAGGCGACGATGAGTAAGGGGAAGCGAGGTCTGTGGGAGGATGTCAACTGGACGTTTCTTGACAGATTTAATGGGGGAAGCGAGCAGAGGAATTTGTTGGAGTCTTCTTTTTGGGCATTTGCTTGTCTATTCCCTTTTACACAGTGTAGTTGAATCTCGAATAGGTGGTTGTAGCAGATGAGTTGATTTGATAGCGCGAATGAGGCATTGCTGGCTAGATGACTCGTCATGGCTGTCTATTTTGTACAAGACCAATTCAGGGCCACCACGAGTCTTATATCTTCGCCTTTACTTGATCCTTACCCCGACGACCACCTGGTTTCCCGACGTACTTTTTGAATTCATCCGACAGCGTCGTCTTCTCTTCGGTCGACTTGAGCGTCCACTCGCTGTACCTACGCTCGTCCTCCCACCACCTCTCGACCTCGGCCTTGATCCACTCAGCGGCGGCGCTCGCGCAGAAGCGAGGGTTCTCCATGGGGATCAGGTGCCCGTACTCTTCGCCGACGACCTTTTTCACACGGCCCCTGGACTCTCCGCCGCTGCCTCCGACGCCGGAGCCCGTGAGCTCCATCTTCTCGGTCTGGAGGTCTCTCGGGGAGATGTCGCTCTTTCCGCCAAAGACGTAGAGGACGCTTGGTCGGACGTGCGGGAGGCGGGCGATGGTGTTGGGACCCTCGGGCCGGTAGACGGGGTACGTCGGCCACCGGTCGTTGAGGCTAGAGTCTAGATCCGGCGCGAGGTCTGGGTTGATGAGATGCTTGCCCTCGGCGTCGTATGCGTCCCAACTGGGGCGGAGAAAAGTGAAAACCTCTTGGTGCTTGGTCGTCGTTAAAGTGACAGATTCCTCGCCGGGAACGTCCCTGATGCCGTACTCCAGCCATCGCTCCAGCACGCGGGGATCCCAGGACTGATAGAACGGGCTGCGGCTGAAGGACGCTGCGGCCTCGGCGCGGGAGGGCCACACGTCGCGGCGGTACGTGCTGATGGCTGCTGGGCCGAAGCCCTTCGTAACGGGCGTGGATGCAAAATGCGATATGACGGGGTCGAGCAGCACGAGGGAGGTGAGAAGGCGGGGGTGGAGAAGGGCGACGTTTGTGAGGGCGTTTGCGCCAAAGGAGTGGCCTACTGCCATGATTGGGGGAGGAGGGCGGAAGGTGTTTATCATTTGGAGGATGTCACGGGCATAGTCGAGCCAACTCGCTGGGAGAGGTGAGTATGAGAGCTTGATAAGGAGGACGAGGTCTTACGGTCATTGCCAAGCGCGTCTTTGTTGATAAGGCCGCTCTGGCCTTGCCAGGCCGTGTCAGCTATCCATATACTGCGAACACGCAAGTTTCTGCCCTTGGCTTCACGATACAACTCTTCCCACAGGGGTTCATATAATTCCTATACAAGAAAGACACTTAGCGCAAGTCTTGTTAGAAGTTGTACAAGGACTCTCACCTTGGGAAAGCCATTGGCATGTCCGCCGATGATGGTCACGTCGCCCTTTTGAGGGTTTGGATTGTCTTTGGGAGTGTACTGCTTGACGTGTAACCAGAGCTTCTCATCCTGAGAGTGAGAGGTTGCGCGGGCGTATTCTCGTATGTAGGAGGCTTCGACTGTGTGTTCTTTGATGTCGAATATGGAAGACATGGTGCTTTGATGGTGTGCAATTGCAGACGATGAAAAGTTCAGCAGCGGCCACGTGTAGTTTGCATCTGGTCTCAGAATTGAGTGACTATGGACAGAGTATAAAGAAAATCATGTCTTGTCTCTCAAACTGGAGCGGGTTGGGGCCGTGTTCGAGACGAGGTTGGAGATGGCCCTCGGCAAGCTGGTGGGGCCACCGGCGGAGATGTGGGGGTGGGGGATGCCTCGGCAGCTGCGCCCGGGACGCGCCTGCCGATCTTGCATCGTGAATCTTTAGGTGAGCCTTAGTTATCTCGGCCTCCGGAGCCCACTCAAAAGGCACGGATACCTATTTCAAGGCACGGATATCGACTACAAGGCAGCAACTTCTCTGAGGCTCTTATATGATTCAGAGTCCCGACATGACATGTGTCATCTGATGCTCTTGCCAAAGGCGTGACTCGACGCAACCTGCACAGTTCAACTACCACGCATCTCACCATGGCGCCTCGACTGCTCCTCTTCGCCGGAGCACCTCCCGCATCATCTCTAGACGCAGAGTCCTGCACGATAAACGACCTCGACGAAGTCTTTGCCGAGTTCCTGGGGCTCATCCCCCGCAGACGGACACAGCCACGGGTCACGCCATCCTCGGAGGTCGCATGGCGCTCTCTGCCCCTGACGAGACAGCCGCTGCACACGGGATTCAGCCAGACGCACGACATTAGCATCGGCGACCACCCGCTGGCAAATCAGTCTGCGTTCTTCACTACGGCTGAGGTGTCTTTCAACGGAGTGGCAGAGTCCTTTGGTGGTACTGATCCAGGGGATGTCCTGTCGCAGTTCTACGATCATTCTTTGGCTGTGCACAACTCGATTCCATCTTCACAGCTCGAAAGCTTTGAGGAGACGTCTCTGGAGGAGACATCTTTCATGACTGTATCTTCCACAGGACCGCCAGGTGCGATAACAGTAGTACCTGTCCCTTCTCATCTATCGGATTTGGAAGATGTCCCGTCAGCCCCAAGGATCCTGGCTCTCAACCCCCAAACCGTGACCCTCAACCTCATAGTGGGCATTATATCCATCGCACAGCCCCGAAGCGTCACAACTCGCTGGGGCCGCACCCTCTCTCTGGTCGAGATCCTCGTGGGAGACGACACCAAGTCTGGATTCGCTGTGACATTCTGGCTCGCCCGTGAGAACGCGGCCGCGGCGGAGATTAGCAGTCTACGACGACAGGACGTGGTGCTGATGCAGAACGTCGCCCTCCACGTCTTCAGGGGCAAGGTATACGGCCAGAGCCTTCGGAAAGGGATGACCAAAGTGACTCTCCTGTGGAGGCGGGAAGGCTCCGGGCTCTACACGACTCGAGACTTGGCTAAACGGGGCCAAGTACATCCGCAGCTGGCCAAGACGAAGCAGGTCAAGGACTGGGTCCTCAAGTTTGTGGGAGCCCACGTTGGAGCGAGGACCAGAGCCAGAACGGCACGGGTTTCATGGGACAAGCCACCAGACGACACGCAATGAAGACAACTCGAGCTATTCAAAGAGGCTTGTCTAATTAACCTGATATTCCAATTAGGTACTCATTATTACACGCGAGATGCGACCAAGGGTGGAGAGATGTCCGGGTATCCTCTATATCCACATATCAACGCCGATTTTCCAAAAAAAAAAAAGAAAAAGAAATTGACACCACGAAACTCGCTCAGACAGGCACAGCATCCTCGGCCTTCTTCTTCTGGCTGTTGGGTCCCTGCTTGACAGACTTCCACTGGAAGAACAGGCAAGATATCAAGGCGCACGCGGAGCAGGCGAGGGAGATGTAGAAGGTGTTTTGCAGGCCCTTCATGTAAGCCTTGAGAACAGTGTCAAAGGCATCTAGGCGGTGCATCCGAGTCAGAACCTCCTTGATCTCCGATGCACCACTGTTGATGAAGATCGTGGGATCAATATCGATGTTGTCCGCCTTGATAGTGTCAATGAGGCCGTTCTGGAACACAGTTTGAGCGACGGCGATGAAAAGGGCTCCACCGAAGGCTTGGAAGAATTGTACGCAGGCAGTACCAACAGGAACCCATTCCTGAGGCAGAACAGTCTGGACGATGAGGACGCCGATCTGGAAGCCGGCGCCGATGCCAAGACCGGCGATGACCTGGTAGCCGAACCACTCCTTTAGTGAGGAGTCGACGTCGAGGGTGGTGAGCATACCACTGCCAATGGTGAAGAGGACCATGCAGGGGATGATGACAAAGTTGTAGGTGCCAATGGCGGTGATGACGCCTCCGGAGACGATGGAGCAGAGAACGGTGGCGAGGAGGAGAGGGAGGATCTTGATACCAGCTTGGACGGCGCTGACACCCTGGATAGCCTGGAAGTAGAGAGCTGTGGACGCGTTAGTTGAGGAATCGACAATGAGAAGTGAGACATACAGAGGTAGTAGATCAGGGGGAAGAAACCGGCGCCGAAAAAGAGGGCGAAGATCATGGCGGCTAGGGTGTTACGGTTCTTGAACAGACGTGGAGGCAGGGTTCCACGGTCACCTTGCCAGAACTGGATGGCGATGAAGATGGCGATCATGGCACCAAAGCCGCAGAAGAGACCGATGATGCGTGAGTTGCTCCAGGGGTAGTCGGCACCTCCCCACTGCAGGGCGAGGAGAAGGCAGACGATGGCGGGGATGAAGATGGCGGCGCCGGCGAGATCGAGCTGGCGGATACGGGCGGAGAAGGTCATGTTGCGGGACTCGGCCGAGTTGCGGTTGACGTGGACGAAGAAGAAGACGATGGCCATGGCGATAGCACCGATGGGGAGGTTGATGTAGAAGCACCATCGCCAGGTGGCATGCTCGGTGAAGGCGCCGCCGAGAAGGGGACCGGCAACGGAGGCGATGCCCCACATGCCGCCGATGAGACCAAAGGCGAGAGGACGCTTCTCAAGAGGCACTGGGCATATTGGTTAGTTTCGGGTGATGGAGGTATGGTGGTTGGGTAACGTACTGATCAGTGACAGGATGACGATGGATCCAGAGAAGAGACCAGCCGTTCCAATCTAGAAATGAAGTCAGCAAGAGGCACCCGAAGTGAGAATGATACAGGACATACTCCGGCAATGGCACGGCCGACGATGAAGGCGACGGAGGAGGGGGCGACGGCAGAGATCAAGCTGCCAATCTCAAAGATGAAGACGGCAGTGAGGTAGGCGTACTTGACGTTGAAGTACTTGTAGATGGTGCCGTACATGGGCTGGAGAGCCGTGGTGGTGAGCAGGTAGGAAGAGCCATACCAACCCTGAGAGAAAGTCAGTTGACGATTTGGGGTAAAAGCATCTCGAGGAATCCTACAATGTCCTTGACACTCTGGAACTGGGCCGTGATGGCGCCCAGGGCGGGAGCGATGATGGTCTGGTCGAGGGCGACGAGGAAGATGGCGAGGCAGAGCGAACAGATGATGAGGGTGAGCTTGGCAGCCGAGGGATACTCGGGCTCGTCGCTGGCAGCATCACCTGCGCCGTCGACGGAGCCTCCAGCGGCGGAGCCTTCCTGCTGCTCCTTGGCATCGGCCGACGGGTCGACGATGTTGGAGCCAACTTCGGTCTTGTCGTCAGACGAGAGGCGCTTCTCTTCGAGGACGGCAGTCGTCGTGGCCGCGGCGGGAGTGGTGGTGGCCATGGCGAGCCGAGTCACTTTGCTCGAGGCGAGCAAAGGTTGTCGAGGCAAGAGCGAGTGTTGTGAAAGGAGAGATAATGATGCTTGGGGTATGTTTTTTTGTGTGCGTGCAAACACGAAGATAGATTGTTTGGTCTGAGCTTTCTCTCTCTGTTCTGTGCGATTCCTTGCCGAGCGTGATTCACTGTCGATGAGAGAAAAGAGGTGGCGACCCTAAGGATTAAATAAACATGACGGATGCTTTTATTTTATTTTATGAGACCTTTGGGGCTGATGATGCGCATCCACCCAAGAGCTGAAAGGAAGCTAACTAAGGTAGCAAACAATAAAGCTACGACATGTCCGTTCCCATGGATGGATGCCAAGCTAGGCTCGAAACAATACATAGCAGTAGCAGCCCGGAGACAATAGAGTATCACATTGGCTTCTGCGCAGAGCGCGGATGGCTATTCACCCGCTGCCGCTGCGGCTCGGAAGTCGTCGAGCCCCGGACAGCGGGCGACAGCGGCAGCCAGTAAGCACCACGAGGCATACACGACCAGCGGCTTTTTTTCTCCCTCCCCCCTTGTCCCCTCCCTGTTGGTAGTTCAAGGGATCTCGAGCAGATACTACGTACAGAGGTGTCATCAAACGTCGTGGTGCGGACTTCCTCACAAGGCCGATGTCCGAGGTGGCGCCCAATCAGGAGTGTGGGCGTGCGCTTGCTTAGGGGGATGAGTCAAAATGCTGGAGTTGTAGCAGTCATTGATTTTTGATTGATAGCCTTTTTTTGGGCTGTTCCTACAGTTATGTACGGTGGCTGTTAAGGGAGAAGGGACTTGGATGTGAGGCCTAGCTTGTGATGTTGATATTGGTGTTGAGTCTCTACCACACATCTCTATAACACCAACAGCCCATCTTGACAAACACCTAAACACCACATCTAAAAAAAACAAATCTCGTCGTCTCCTGGATACGAAATTTCCCAGAAATCCTTCCCCTGGCCCCATAAGGCTCGCGCCAAGATCCCCCTAGCTAGCGCGGGGGGCGGGGGGGCCGCCGCGCATGGGTCCCATGATCCACCGCGCCGAGCGTGGTCTCGATCCTCGACGATTCCTCGCGTCTCGGCATCCCTCTTATTTCCGATCGCGACGAACTTTTTTGATTCTTCGCGCACTTGGTTCCTGTTGATTGCGAGGTTGAGACAGTTTAAAATCCTCTGGAGACTATGCGGCCCGCTCCCGGAGCAACTCGCAGACCGGAGGCCGGGTTGCAACGGAGTAGAGATAAGTACACACGGAGATACGTACACGGGCGCACACGCACGCACTCAACGCCCTTGCAGTCAGTCGGTCATGTCTCTCAAACATTAACCATTGTGAAACTCTCTATCCTCCCTGATCAGCAAAGCCCACGCCCAAAAGCGGTGAGCACGGTAACCTCGTGGCTTTCTAGAAACAAAGGAGCACCATGTGCTCACCTCGTGGCTGCTGACCCGGGATAGATGCCTTCCCGTCCAACGTCAGCACTCATCTCACTTTTCATATGGATCTCATCGTGAACAGGGTGGAATTTTCATATCAAAACATGTTCTCGTGATGGCTTCATATTTTCCGCCACTTTTCTATACCCATCTAGATTCAAGCGGAGCCTTTCTATTATTGTCTCGAACATCATCATTGCGCCTCCTCGTCCTCATCCTCGTCCTCTTCCTCTTCCTCCTCATCGTCCTCCTCTGCCGCCTCTCCTGGAATCCACACCAACAGACCGTCCTTGTCAATCTTCATCCCCTCGGTCGGTATTATCCGCAGCACCTTTTGAAAGTACTTGTCCCTCACCGATAGCCGCGGCCGGATGTAGGCTCCGCTCACGTGTGGTAGCAGCCGGTATGTCGTCGTCCGTCTCGACTGCGGCAGCAAGTTGAGCGTCGTCTGCTTGGCCCCTGAAAAGGCAAACTCGTCGTTGGGCTCCATGCTCAGCCCAAACGTCAGGAAGTGGTTGGACGGATTCTCGATGGTCATGTCCAGCTGCATCAGCCCTGGCACGTCGCCTTCTGGCCCACGGTCGTGGTACGCAGATGCCAGCACCCGCGGCTCGGTCCCCAGCACCAGATACTTTCCGACGGGCATCGTCGTTGTGTTGACTGTCTCGTCGTCGCGGCTCTGCCGTTGCCATCGGATGACAAACGCGAGTTCCAGTGTGACGGGGTGTCGATCCTCCATCGTGAGCTTCTGCGCCACAAGGTCAAACTGTGCTTCATGCATCGTCTTGGGTGCGACAACCGCCCCGTCCTGCGATACACTTGGCCCCTTGACCACGTTGCATCGTGCACCGCCGACACACGAAGTCACCTTCATCTCCATCCCGAGCACCTTAAGGTCCTCCTGGGCAAATGACGCGTAGTGGCATAGCAGACACCACTTCTGCGCAAAGCCCCGGGCAGCGCCCTCTTCCGTATCTCCAAGTCCTTCAGAGTCAAACAGGCTTGGCCACGGCTCAGGGTGAAGTCTTGGCACTAAATCGTAGTTGGCCTCGAATGCGTTGACGACGTTGAGCTGTACCGTCAACATCTGCATGATCGGTGTAACGGCATCAGAGTCCAGGTGATACGACGCCCTCAGGTGCAGGTCAAACGTCGTCGGCCCCGTTGGAGGATCCATGTGAAGTACCAGCTGCGCCGATGCTGCGCTCTCCATGGTCCCCAGCACCAGACCCGAGATCTTGGACTCCTCTTGTTGCGCCTCTGCGCTGCTTTCGTGCCCATCTGCCTCTACCCGAATTGCGGGGACCTCTTCGGCAAACAAGTGAATGTCCAGTTTGACGCTGGCCGACTCCTCCTCTGCGTTGAGCAGCTCAATCTGCAGGTCAATGGCCTCATTCGCATAGTACTGCGCCAAAGGCTTGACGAGCTTGATCTCCATCTTCGGCGGTCGGGGCTGGATCTGGATTGTGCTTGCTTCAGGGCGACTGTTCCGAGGCTTCGAGGACCCCTGGATGTACCAGCCGACAACAGGGTCCGTCTCTCGGAACTTGAGCTTGTAGTCAAGGTCAAAGGCATCATTGCTGTGTGATAGTGTCACAGAAGAAGCCGTCGCTGCTCCCGACTCCCTCAGGGGTACCTTCATCTCAAAGACCCGAGTTTGACCAGGCCGGAGGACCAAGTCGGACTCGCCCCTGAGTAAGGATGGCAAGTCATCCTCCGAGTCGCCGGGAAAGTCTTCCTGTAACATTATTGATGATATAACGACTGCCGAATTAGATGACTCCTCATCGTCTTCTGATGGCTCATGCTCCAGGAGAAGTGGTTTCAGGTTCCCGTTGAACTCGATCTTAAGGGAGTCCAGCGTTATTGGGGCGGCATCAAGGAAGGTATGTGAAGTGAGAGCAAGCTGCGCGGTGCAGGCCTCGCCAGCCTTGCTCTCCTTGTTCCGGAAGACAAACGATGCCGAAATAAACGAGCCTGTCGTGTCGTCGGACAAGCTTATCGAGGGCTTGGTCTCGACAGAGACGCCTTCCAGTGACTTGGTAATGTCGTAATGCCATTGTGGCCGTCGTACGAATTCTAAGAAACAGTTAGCATATATCGCTGCTTGCAGGTTTGAACACCTACTATTGTTCATAAGCTCCCAATCAGCGGCAATCACCAGATCTGCCTGCCCAGCTCCCACAGCAACTCTCCGCACAAGCCAAGACAGGTCCTCAGAGATGTCAACCCAGCCTTCAGACCTGAAAGCTTCATCTTCCCAGAATGGTCTCAGCATTTCCACCGCGCCCTCCCACAGCTCCAGGTTGGCCATCTCTCTCGCACACTCCAGTGATACCTCTGCAGCCATCCGTTGCTGTTTTCGAGCGTGGAACTGAGCGCCTGCCGCCCTTAGACAATCAATCACCAGCTGCGAATGATTCACGCCCTCTCCCGACAAGGGATACTCTTGGTAGGGTTCTGGACACATGTACGTGTCATACGCGTATGCCTTGCTGGCCACCAGCGAAGCGGGAGAAGAATCTGGAGCGTTCCTATCCTCCTCTGGAATCCGAAGCGCGAGTCTCCGGCGGGCCACGAGGTGGCGAGCCGCTATGCGATACCAGTACCCAGTATGGTGCAACGACTCCCACGGCGGTATGCGCTCACCCAGGACTGACTTGTCTGGCTGGGCGAATAGGCTCATTGTCGCTGGGGCCAGGCTTGGCACACCAACCTTCTCGATCAGGTTGGCCATCACCATCGCCCAACGGGCTTCCCATGCTTGCCACCCATAGTTGTTTGTCCCCCGTCCCCGTCGATCGACAAAGTCTCCGATCCGATCCCGGTGTGACTGCCATCGCCGGACGGCCAACGAGGTTTGTCCGAGCCACAGATGGCAGCGTAGACAGCGAATAGCTATAATATCAGCCAGTAGACGCGCCTCGTTCCATCTGGGGCTCCAGCTGGGGACAATGTCCAACACATCCTGGCCTAGGAGCACCTCGTACGCCTGCTCAAAGGACCGTAGCGCCGCGTCCGTTTCTTGCCGAAACTCTGCGAATACGGCCGACTTGAAGTCGTACCGGAAGTTCCAGTCCGATAGTGAGAGCGTTTGTGATGTTCCAGATGTAGGCGGGACGGTCGGCTGGGGCGCTATTCCGCGGGAGCGCTTCTTCCTCGCATGCCTCCCTAGATCCCGGTAATACTCGACGGCTGAGGTATACAGGACTCCAAGAATGTTATCCACCACCTGCTTCAGGTCGTCCTGCGACTCCTGCGAGGGGATATAGAAGACCGACTTTGGATCAAGCGCTGTCCCTCTGCGAATATTTTCCAGCCTCTCCTGGATCCCTTCCGACGAGGAGAGTGGGCTGCCTCCGCCCTCAGCAATGAGAACAATCGCCAGTCGCGTCTTGAATCCCGACCTAGCCAGCGCACTCTTGAGGTTATTGATGTCGGACTTGATATGATTGTCCTGCAGCGTCGTAGACGTAGGGTCACTGGTGAGGGAGTAGAAGCAGAGATAGATACTGGGAACCAGCTCCTGGTGCTTCTTGATCCATTGCGCGTCGATGAGCCCGTCCGGGTACAGCGCTGACACGGGGCTGAGCGGCGAAAAGGGCGAGTGCAGCGTCGGAGTCGTCGCGAGCGGTTCGATGTCATCGGGGAGCCGAGCTCGACGCGGCGGAAGCAGAAACGACTATACCAAACAATCAGCGCCATAAGCATGTCAAGTAATCATCGCCTCAGCCTTTACCCTTCCGGTGGTCCTGATGCGGAATCTGTAGGGCTCCTCCCTCTCAAACGCGCTCCATGACTTTGCGCTCGCGTCGATGTCCTTCATGTACTGGGCCAGGACCTTGGCGTCATCGCCCTCGATGGGCGGCAGCTCTGACCGGAGGAGGATGCTCTGGTCCTTGAGCTCTGCGCTCAGAGGGAGCTCGTAGGTCTCGCTGCTGAGGCCGGCGGCCACCAGGAACGGGACATTATGGTCCAGAGTTCCCGTCGGGTAACCATCCATCGCGGCGAGTTTGGAGAGTCCGAGTCATGGGGGACTTTCCGAATGTTGGGGGGGGTTGAGCTCAGACTTGGCGACGTTAGCCATGGGGATGATCGCCATGTGCCCCTCGTTAGCGGCACAGCCCACTTACAGAGCTCAAAGATGAGCGGGAACAAGCCGCGCTGCGGATATTCCTCTCCAGAAACAAAGATATCAGGAATTAATAAGAATTCGCGAGATTCTTCCTGAATTATAATATCACTCTCATAACCTTGTATAGCTCAACGCCATCTCATCGCGCACCTGGCCAGATCTTGCTTCGCCCAACCCCCTGTAAGCTTTCGGAAGCTAGCCCCGGGATCGGAACAACACCAACTCCCGAATCTCCAAATCTTCAAGATTCCAACCTTTGCGATCGCGACGCCGACCACCAATTGACCACGGATAGCCCGCTCGATTGCCCCAAATTCGCCCTCGTCGACCGCATCCCCGACTCCCGCAGGCCCCGAGCATCCGCCTCCCACAATGAGACCTACCCAAGCCCTCTCCGTCGGCCGGTACCGCCACCTCCGACTCACGACCAAGGATGTCGGCCGTGGTTTCTACAAGGGTAACCGCACGGGTTCAATGGGTCGACACACAAAGTACGGAGGCTACGTGATTGAGTGGAACAAGGTCCGGACATATGCCGTGCCGAACCTCAAGGACTTCAAGGTGAGGAAGGGATCCTATGTGCACATGGAGGACGGCTGTGCTAACGCCCATGCTGTAGCTCACGCCGTTTGTGAGCCGTCAAGTCAAGTCGCAACCGGGTGACTATCAAGGCCTCGACAAGGGTCCTCAGGATCCCTACTTCTACGTCGAGCAGTGGAAGCGATACAATGGTGTGGACTGAGCGAACCAGAACGATCGAGATGCTGCGCAATGGACCGAGAAGGATGGGATCATGACATCTCAGCTAGAGACTGGGACCCTCTGGCGAGGCTGTATATACCCGCGTACACTGTACCACCATGTATGATTATGTACTCACCATCACCAAGCACGACAAGAGTTGGATGATCAACGGTTTCTCAAAGGCTGACTGGGTGTTTATCATGGGATCAGATGTTTGACATCTCAACCAAGCTAGCTGAGACACATTTGCAGCTTATATATTGGCGTGAGGGCAAGACCAAAAAATTGTTAAACCATAGAAGGCCTCTATAGAGCCTCCGCTATGCCTTGGACTTTCATCTTCCCTCCAAGATGATATTATAAAAAGAGAAATAAAGTATCAATGACGACTGACTAAAGATGGTCTCTTTGGTGTGCCCAAGAACCCGCAAGGTGAGTGTGCTGAATATCCGCTCCCTTATTTACAAGATTCAAGGAAAACAAACAAAAGGAATGAACGACTGTGCTCCGGTGCACGAGGTATCCTGGCTGTACCCAAAATAATACAATCTGACCAAATCCCCAACATTGCGCCAAACTTGACTGTCAGTCCTCCTCTTACTTGACGCGAGGGAGCTCCTCTTGGGCCGTGACGAACGTGTCCAGACCTGGCCGCTCCGGAGCCGGCACTGCAATAGTCAATTCCTCCTCTTTATTCTCTACATTCTCTCTGGCTTCTTCAGTTTGCTTTGTCGACTGCGCTGAGTCGTCACCCAAGACACTTGGGCTCATGGGTCGTGAGCCTGGGAGCGGGGTGACGCTGGATTGCAAGGTCATCATACTGGCCGTCTCTGCTTCCCTATTCAGACTGAACGGCAGTGCAATGCCGTCAAGATAAGGCCGCTTACCAGCTACGCCAGTTGCCGGTGAATCTTCGTCCTGCGACGTCATCTGGGTTGTCTGCGTCGGCTGAGTCGAGTCGTCATCCACCAGAACCAAGCTCATGGGTCTCGAGCCTGGGGGCGGGCTGGCGGTCGATTGCAAGGTCATCATGCTTGCGGTATCAGCTTCCTTCTTAAGGCTGAATGGCAGCGCGATGCCATCGAGGAACGGCCGCTTTCCTGCAACGCCAGTCTCTGGGGCATAATCAGCACTGAGCAGCCCAGGCTTGGCGGCTTCCTGCTCCCTTCTCTGCTCCAAGAGATGGGCGACTGGCATATCCTCAGCGAAAACCATGCTGCCTGTCTGGTTCTCATCGACGACCGTCTTGCGATGGGATCGGCTGCGGGATCGGTCTGATAGCATCTTGGGTCTGTCTTGGCCCTCGATGTCGGCAAAGGAACGTGCTCCTTGTCCGTCTGCTGGCGTAGCGACGCGGACTTCTGGCTCTTCGCCTGCCTTCTTCTCACGCTCAACTGTCATCTCATCGTGCTTGGAACCCCACAGCGACCACATTGCCAGGCCCCAACTCTTCTGGTTCTTGCCCTCCACCAGCTTCGAGTCGACCCGTCGTCGTCCAGCCAGTGCGGTAGCGGGAGGATACTCGCCAGGGCCAAACTCATGATAGCCTGCCACCATATCATCGATGATCTTCTTATGAACCTTTGCTTTGGCCGAGGCGAAGCGGTGATCCAACTGATTCCTCATGGCCAGCCATTTCTTGACGGTACCCTCCTTCACAACACCAACTGTGGCGGGCTGAACACAGCACGCAGGCAACTCGGCCTCGGGGGCCAAAGGCAGCGTGGCACCGTGACGAGTAACCTTTTGCCGAATCATGTGGTTCTTGAAGGGTGGGAGAGGATCACCGGCCTTTCCAACCCGACCAGCCGGAGGATGAGTATCAGACCTCTCTGTCTCCGGGGTTTTGGACGGCCTTTCGGGTTGCTCGCTGTCAGATCCAGACTCGGAGATGACTGATATATCGTCATCGTCGAGAATCTCAATGCCTCGTTTCTGAGCCCTGGCAAGGGCCCAGGCGCTAAACTGAGCAATGGATCTGTACATGTGCTTGGCAGGTCGAGTGAAACTGAGCGTTGGTGCCACATGGCAGAGATCATCCCATATTTGAAGCTGGACATCAGTCGGTTTGTACTGCTCCAACAAAGCCCTTCCTTCTTCCGTCAAGGCTTCCTCTGGTGGCGCATATTTGGCAGGATTGGCACACTTGTGAGCCAGATAGATCTGCTCGTCGCGAAGAATCTCTCCGCCTCCAACCATGATGAGGAGCGGTGGCAGACCACCCAAGGTAGGCTGCATGACAGCACTGACCAGCGGATGGGCAAGGAGTTCATTAGAAGTATACATCTGGGAGTCTCAGCTTCCAAACATTCAAATCATGTGTGGCAACCTACCTGAATCTGGTCCTTGAGCTTGACCAATTCGCCGTCAATGGTGACTGAAAGAAGTTTTTCAGGATTAATGGGAACCCCACCATTGATCCAGTCGGATCTGGCTGAGGCATATGATGGTTCCTTCCTTACAACAGGAGCTTGCTGTTTTTCTTTGAGCTCTTGTGTTCCTGGCGTCTTTTTGACCTGGCCCTTCTTCTTCTTCAAAGCCGCCTCCCTGAGCATCGCAATATCATCCTCATTGGGTGGGGGCCATGCCTTGGAGGGCTTGTGGTGGAATCCTGACTGG
Source organism: Fusarium illudens (assembly GCA_013623515.1). NCBI lineage: Eukaryota > Fungi > Ascomycota > Sordariomycetes > Hypocreales > Nectriaceae > Fusarium > Fusarium illudens. The sequence continues at coordinate 14,873 of JABFEX010000424.1, read as the reverse complement.
GGGATGTAGTCCATCGGCGCTTCTCCCGAGACGCTCGGGAACGAGTGCGTAAGATCAACCCATGGGCTGATCAGCACGGCGCCAGCAGGCAATGGGATTCCCTGATCCCTCAGAACGCACAGCAGAGACATGACCATGCCACCGCCTGCAGAGTCTCCCGCCAGCACGATGGTTGTCGGGTCCTGAACCGTCAAGAGGTAGAGGTAAGCGGCCAGGCAATCGTGGAGGCCGCAGGGGAAAGGAAACTGCGGCGACAGTCGATAGCGAGGCGCAAACACACGCGCCTTGAGCTTGCGAGCATGGCGCTGCATCTGATACCGATGCTCGTCCACGCTGCCAAAGTAGTATGCGCCTCCGTGGATGTACATCATGACGCGTCGCGAATTGCCGCCATTCTGCTTGCGTTCCCAGGCATCCGAGCGCATCTCGATCCATTCGGCATCGAGAGAGCTCTTGGGCTTCCGCCACTGCCACCACTTCTCGCCGCCGACCTGCCGGAGGCCGTCGGTGCCCAGCTGCTTATGCAGCAGCTCGGCGGCGCGGGTCAATTGCTCCTCGGGAACGGTCGCATCCTCGACCTTGACCCATTGAGGGTGCGGCACCCATTGCGCGGTAAAGGCCTGGAGCTCCTCGACCGTGTGATGCGCGGAATAGTCGAGAAACGACCGAATCAGATGAAGACCTTCATCGTAGGACAGATGGGCAGTTGGGCGTTGCCTCAGGGGCTTCCTATTAAAGTACTACAGAGTATTGTCGCGTCAGTTAAAAAAGCAATTGAAGACAAATGAATGCATCATCCCCACAGCGAGGCTGCATGTATGTGGTCGGGTCTACCGTTGGGCACCGCATCCATGGATGGATGGATAGCACGTACATGTGAAAACAGAGTCGACACGACAGTTGGCGTCACTGCCAGTGAGACTGAGGTGGTGTTGAGCGAGTTCATGGCGCCGTCCGGACTTGAACACGGCAGAGACTGTTACAAACGCGCCGTCTGCCCACGAAAAGCTTGTTGAGACTACAAAAACTTCATGTCTGGTCGATCAGCGTGAGAAGAAGGTCACAGCTGAGTACAAGCTGCCAAGTGCTGGATGCTGGTGCTGATGCTAGGGGTCTCATGATGTCATCCTTAACTGACCCTGCCCCTGACTTTCCGGGACGGGAACGTCGAGCCCGCCTGCTGCATGCAGCGAGTGAGTCGCTCGGTCCTTCAAGCATGGCCCGTGCGTTTGCGGAGGAAATTAGTGGGCTTTTGCGCTGTCAAGGTGTGTGGGTGCGCGATTGGGTCTGGTCTGGGCAAGGAAAGAAAAAAACACCAAAATTTTCGTGCTGGGTCATCTCTTTGAGTTGCCCCTCCAAACCCCACCAACAATAACACCAACTTCACAACCATGGCCTCTTCAGAACCCGCGCAGCTGCCTCCGGCGGGTGAGTCTACAGAAATCTCAGTAATATTCAGGATTCGCAATCACTAACTTCAAACCCGAAAAGCCGAGCGCCAATCCGAGTTCGAGCAAGCCGTCGCATACTCCCTTCACCTCTGGCCCGCCCTTACCCTCTCGGTCCAGAACGGCTGGGGCGGCCCAGACTCTACCGACAAGCGCGACTGGTTCGCCGGCGCCGTTGTCGACCTGTTCCCCGAGTTCACCGACACGCCGCCCGCCCAGGATGGCAAGAACGCCAAGGTCCCCGAGGAGCCTGACCTGGAGGAGGTCGAGACTGTCCTCCTGCAGGTCATGGTGGACGAGTTCGAGGTCAATGTCGACGACGATTCCGGCGCCGAGGTGGCGGGCAACATTCTCCGTGCGCGCGCCGGATGCGCCGTCGGCAAGTTTGACGACGTCCAGGCCCTCCGCACCCGCTGGTTGAACCTCAAGGGAGCAAAGGTTGATCAGATGTTCAAGAAGGCCGAGGACGCCGACCAGGACACAGACTGGGAGAGCGATGATGATGACGAAGACGATGAGGGTGGTGCCGATGTCGAGATGGACGAAGCTCCCGCGCTGGTGTCAGCACCAAAGGAAAAGGCCGAGCCGCAAGTCGACGAAGACGGCTTCACCATGGTCACCAAGAAGAAGAGGTAAACGTCGGGAGGGTCAAAAATAAAAAGAAATGACTTGACTGGAGAGCATATCAGACACGTGCTCCTGATATTAATACCCAAAAACAAGATACAAGGCATGTGGCTCTTTGAATCTGCCACATTTGGTTTCACATATACCGAACGCCGAGCTGGATGAGCGACTCCCATCACCCCCACATATACTTGGACACCTACCCAGCCCTACTCCCAATCATCATCGCTGTCCTCCCCCTTCTTGGAGTCCTTGGGGCTGTTGGGGGTCTGGGTTGTCTTGCCAGACGTCGCGCCGACCACGTCGTAGCTAGCTTCACTATCGGCCTGCGACTTTTCGTCATTGGACTTGCGGGGTTCGATCGGCTTCAGGAGGTTTTGCGCAGGAGGCTGGATAGTCGTCGAGGATGCGGCAGAGGCAGTCTTGGGTTCGGTCTCGGTTTTGACAACGGGGGTGCTATCGTCGTTGGACTCGTCGTCGGAATCGTCTTCGGAATCGTCATCCCAGCCAACCTCATCCTCGGCAGAGGCAGCTACAGTATTGTTAGCACAATCAAGTAGGAACGCGCATTTCGGCTTACCCTTAAGAAGATCCCGTCGTCTAGCTTCGGCCGTCTCGATACCGTGGCGAAGGAAATAGTATCGCTTCCAGAAATCAACGTAAGAAACCTGGTCGGGAACCAGCTTCTCCATGGTAGCTCGGAGGTCGGGGAATTTCTGCAGGTCGCTATTGATATCGGGCGTCTTCTTGTCGGCGTCGAATTCGCTGGACCAAGTCTCGTACTCGGCACTGTTGGGGTCCTTGGTGAAGCTCTCGGTTGAAGTATGAATTACATGCAGCTGGGCATCAAACCTCGAGGTATGAATCACCCGCTTGCCCTGAGCATCCTTGCTCTCGAAGAGAACGGTGCCGCTCTGGTCAGACGCCTGGGGAGGGGCGATACTGATGGCATCGCGGAGAAAGTTGCGAACGTTGCCGCCGAATCGAATGAGGGCCTCGTCGGCAGCCTCCTCAGCTCGCTGGAGGTCCTTCAGTCGCTTCGCAGCCTCGGACTTGATGCGCGCCAGCGCATTCTCGTCCTCCTCGCTTCCTCGTGCCCTGGTAGGGGTAGAAGGGTCCTCCTCTCCGTCCTTGGAGCTTTCAGCGGCAGTATTCGGATTGATGGAAAGATTCCGCGTGTGGCTAAGGATGGATGCGCCCAGGTCCGTCAGGCCCTTTGACGCATCTTCACCTACCTCAGCCAGCTCCTTTGAAGCTTGCGTGTACACCGACTCGCCCTGCGCATGTCAGACCGGGTTAGGCTCATGAGGCCGAGCTCTCTCATACCTGCTTGACAACGTTGCCAAAGAACCCACCGATCCTGGCACCCCAGGGGCTGCTGGAGAAAGCCTTGTAAGCTTCCTGGAAGTCGTCGTTTAGCGACGACTGGGCTTGCTCAGCAGGCTTGGAACCATCCTTGGACTCTGAACCCTCGGGCTTTTTAGCGTAGACGTCCTCCTGGATGTGGTCGTACGCTAGATCCATGGCGGTAGTCGACGGATGTTATGCGCACTTTGTCGGATCGCCTCGGGCTCTTGATTAGGTTCGATGCAGGCCGTAAGCGGCAGTTCAAGAATGCTCAAGGACACTTCATTCAAGTTGTTCTGTCGTTGTCTTGAACTCCCTTGAAATGGAGCTGGCTTTGCCTCCTGACCCGCGGGGGTCCAATGGCGTCCGCACGGGCCAACACCTTGGTCTGCACGTGATAGCTGTAGCTTTAGCTGGCTAACTGGGAATAGCTCCAAGAGTTAACCTACACTGCCATTTCAACATTGAAGTCAATGACTAAAATCTAGAAACTTCGTAGGTAGGTAGCCAGTTCGTTGACGAGAAGCTCCTGGACGAATTCCGGCATTAAAATATTTTTTCCGGCTTACAGAAAGTATCATGTCGGTCCTTCACGTATATATGATATGATGGTTCATGAAAACACCCAAGGTGATAATATATCATCAGCCGTTAAGTCGTGATAAATCACACCAGAAAGACGATACTTCACGGGCCGCAAAACGTTGTCTGGAGCTCACATAATAAGAGCAGCATAAAAAGCCCACAGTAGGCATTGATGCTTGACGCTGTGGCCGCGTCTCTCATGTAGCACGTGTGGTCTCCCAGGCTGCCTCAGAACCCATGCCATCAGCCGGCGAGGACCTTCAAATTGTACCACGCGCCAATATTATAGTTATTGTAACTTAGGTCTTCCGTATCATAGATATGTTTAGTCATGAGGTTAACGATATTACACATTACGAAGCAGGATTACTTATTATTCAGGCGCAAGTTGGTGCCAATTGAAGTATCCCCGATGTCAATGGACGTGATTCACTAACCCCCTGTCGTGACCAGCTTGGAGGTCCTTATCGACTGATGAGACCCATAGTACGTAGTAGTATATGGTAGTACTTGGAAATCTGGGGTAAGGGAGCATTATGATCGCCGTTAAGACAGTTCGCTTGGCGATCATGCAAAGGCAAGGGAGAAGTAGTCACCAAGGGAACGAGACAAGACATGAGGAACAGACATGAGACCAAAGCAAGGAATGACGCCGTCATCACCCCGCCTCTACTCCGAATCCGTAAGAGTGTCTAGGGACGAGATTTCTGAGTAGATGTATGCAGACTTATCGTTGAACAAGCCAGCGTACAGAGGGAACACTGGAAGAATTGAACTTGATGATTGGACCCTCCTCAACGGCCCTTGGAGCTGATGGTGTAGATACCCTTCAGGAACATTGAACAGGAGGGGACCCTTGATCAGGAACATGGCGAGAAGCCCTTCACATGTCTTGAAGCATCTCCCTTGACGATGTCGATGCGAATCGAGAAATGTCCAAATGCAGCCATAGCCCATTTCCCTGTTTATCGATGCTGACGTCAAAGCGTCTCGATCGTCGGCTGCTTACGGAGGGCTTTTTGTCCTTCAGAAGCCATCTGACCTCGATCGCGATCTGAACGAAGGGCTAGAGCTGGCTGACTGGCCAGGCGTGAGCCAAAGTGTAGCTCAACGTCTGGGATTGGTTCTACGGAGTAGCTGGATGGACATTGTCGCATGGCTGATGGGCCGGATTTTCACTGGACAAGCCACACTCAGAGTCATGCTGTCATTGTGCATCAAGTCATTCGCCCGGGGCCAATCAACGGCGCGGCCCTGGGTTAGCGGACCCGTTCGGGGAGGGCCTCTAGCCTGGAGCCTCAAAAGCTGTCCTGCAGTGATCCTCAGTCCTCCCGTGGCTCGGAGACTTGGCAGCATCCAATCAGCTTCGCGAATGCCTCGACGAAACCGTCCCTGGCACGAGGCGTTCATCTCCCCGGACGCAAGAAATGGTGCCCAAGAGGCGCTTGAAAGACATCCTTGGCTAGGATCAAAACATGCCCTCTGGGAGAAGCCACCGCGGGGTCTAATGACGTAGTGGGCGAGTGCTGCATTCTGCGAACTGCTATGGCGGGGGATTAAACTGACGTCACTGCATCGATCGGTTGCCAGAGATTCGATCCCAAGTGTTTATCGATAGCTCCGTGACTGCAATTAGGTGATGGGGCATAACGACTGGTACTAGATGCAAACAACCTCAACAATTCCAGAGAAGTTATCCACCTGCTTGCATCGTGAGACTATCCTAAGGCTTCCTGTCTTTGCAAATTTCCTACTTAAACCCCAAGTCCTCCCACCTCTCAATCTCCTTTCCTTCTCATCATCACTCAAGCAACTCAAACAATCACCTCAACCTTCAAACCAAACCACACAACCACCACCTCAAACCCTCAAAACCACCAACAACTTCACAATGGAGACCGCTAAGCAGGCTTACAACTACGTCGCCGAGACCGTCCAGGGTGCCACCGCTGGTGTCAGCAAGGAGGCCAACAAGGAGGTCGCCAAGGACTCCAACGCCCCCATCAGCACTCGGTAAGCAGCTCCCCTTGGTAATGACTTCAGAATCATGATGCTAACAACTTCACCCAGTGCCTCTGCCGCCAAGGACGCACTTTCCGACAAGGTCGACGAGACCACCCACGAGAACAAGGCCGAGGTCCACAAGCAGTTCGCCAAGGAATAAATCACCCTTAATGATGGAATCAATCGGAATGGCGTTGCAAGGAGGGAGAATTGGGATTCAATAGGCTTGACGACTAGAAGCTAATAAACAACAACTGCAAAGAACACGCTCAATGCTTTGGTGACTAACTTGTAATTTGCATGACGGACCGACCATGGTGATGATTGAGAATGTTGGACACGGCACTGAACCAATCACTTGGGGAGTAAAGAGCTAGCCATGGCTTTTGCTCTCGGCTCAACAACTGTCCTGCTCATAGATGCATGCGCCTGGGCAACTTATTGAATGGCTATTTGACTTTCGAATGATGATTCTAGTCATTGCGCCCACAAATGACTGGTCATTATGGGTATTAAATATGCGACCTGATTGGCAACAATGTCAAGTACTCGTTGCCAAGGCTTAATAAAATTGTCGTGGTGCATAAAAGATATTTGCTTCGAAGGTTGTCACCCAAGTAGCGATGATCCCTCATGGCAAGTCTGGTATCTACTACGTATGGAGTCTGATGAGGCTCTACAATAATTGGAGGCTACGCAAAACGTATAATCGACTGAGATACTGCGTATAAACGAGAGAAGGCGACTCATGGCCCTCGGCGTGAACCGAGGAATGGATACTGTTCATCCTGAGACAGGCGACACGTGAAGTCGAACCGCCAACAAGGATGATTCCAAAACATGCAGCACGACAAAGGTCCTGCCGCATTTGTTAATCCCCGCGGGTTCGCTGTGATTCGCCAAGGCTTTGGAGGCTCGGTAGTTAGGCGCGATGAATTCTCCGATCAACCCCAAGAGAGGATGAATTTCCCTAGACTATGTCGCGAAATTCTAGGCAGAAGAGCAAGTCGTGGCATCGTTGTTCGAGGACGTCGGTTCGGGATTCGAGGCGTTGGTGAGGATTGATCCATTTGGCAGGGAACTTCGGAATGATTGGTCGACCGAAATGCGTATGCACGGAGGATTAAAGTCCGAATCTTGAGATAAATCCGGGGGCGGGGGAATGAAGATGACCGCTCGGGAGCTGCTTCGGCGATAAGGGAGTGAGCCCGGAGGCGGTGCTGGGCACAACCGTGGTGCACGGAGCGACTTTTGCGGTTAGAAAAAGGTTAGCAGCCTGGTCGCAGGGCCGGATTTAGCAAAGGCTAAGCTGCTGGTATCAGTCGGAGCCGTAGGAGATTGACTGTATACGCTTGCGTGAGTTGGGAGAATCGTGATGACTCGACGGCATGATAGCAAGCGCACGACAAGCTGCAACTGCAACAATGGGTTGTGCACATGGCCGTTCATAAAGGCGAGGCCACAAGAGGGAGAAGGGGAGACCCGGGGAACCTGTGCATGATGGCGAAGGGCGCGGGCATGTCAATTAATAGCGGCGGAGGTAGATCAGCCAGGCATGCCGGGTGCCCGGGGGTGGACAGGCCAATGGATGAAGAGAACAGGCCGGTGTGGACGGAAATGACGGTCTGTTTGATCTCAAACGTGAGTCAGATGCAGCAGAAAAGGAGCGTGCTCGAGCCTCGTTTTGGCATGGCTTTGGTGGCTTTTTGTTTCGTCTTGTTGTAAGTCGAGTGGTTTGATGCGTCCATTTGGGCATGGATGGAGCCGGTGACCGGTCGCACCGGCTGACAAATGCACTTTCCGAGTCGATTCGCACTGTTATCCGTCCAATGCCACCTGCCTAGGTATGTACGGTACCATCCATGGGCAGCCAGCCTCCTCCCTCTGACCTCTGCCTCCACCTGACGGTCCCTTTTCCTGATCCACGATCCCCGTCTACAGGGCTTACGGCAGAAGCGACTAGAAGAAATATTTGTGACTCAGGCAGCAAAAGTCTTTCGCGGCGTTCCGTCCTTGCCGCCGCTTCTCCCGCAGGCCACCCTCTGCACCTACGGCCGCCTACAGTGCGACTGTCAGGTACCCCTCACCCTCCGTAGCCAGCTCGGCGGGCGCTCTCAGTGCTGAGCCTGCAGCCAACCAGCTACAACCTGGCCCCCGCCAAACTCTGGCTCTCATCCACCCCATCCGCCTGACGCCAGCTGCCACCCATCGCAACGATTTCATCATCCATCTTACATAGTAACCTGGTCCCTTGAGATCCCAATCCGAAAATCCCCTTATTCCGCCTCGTTTATCAATCTCTTCTCTGTTCATTGTGTCATATACGCGCGAGAACCGTGTATCGCTTCGCATTACCAAGCCCCGCTCGCCGCTCTAGTCTGGGTGGCCGCCAACACGCCGACGTCGCCGCTACACAGGCTCTTTGCCCCCCTCTTGCGAGAGAGCCTGGAACGGCAGAGAGCTTGGATTGATATCCATCTTCTACCCTTGCCTTCTCTCGCCACGGTCCGCGACCGTTTCTGATCCTCAGCGCCGCTTCTTCTCGACCTTCTTTGTCCTTCGCGATGGCTTCTGCCGGAACTGGTGGTTCTTTGCCACCCAACTTCCTCTTGACCCCGCAACAGCAGAACCTGCTCTTTGCTGCCCTCAACTCCAACAAGCAGCAGGTCTCTGCGTCTCCTGCGAACAACGCCATGTCGCTTTCCCCGACTTCGTTCCACAACTCGGCCGCTCAACCCAAGGCCCCTGCGAACTCGGCATATCAGGAGAGTCCCTTCCTTGATCACTACGATTACGACTTTGGCGACTCCAGCTTCGACTTCTCCTTTGCTACCGATGACCAGCCCTCCATGATTGGAGATATTCCTTCCGCTGCCACAGCCGACACTGCCAAGTCCGACTCCACAGAGAACGAGGGCACTGAAAAGCGAAGCCACCCTGATGATGAGGACGAGGAGTCCAGCCCAGGGAAGGACCCCAAGCGCCGCGAGGGCACCGAAAAGGTGCCCAAGAAGCCTGGTCGCAAGCCTCTTACATCTGAGCCTAGCTCGGTATGTTTTACTACCCTTGACGTCAAAGGTCATGATTACTAACACACACTCAAGAAGCGCAAGGCTCAGAACCGAGCCGCCCAACGAGCCTTCAGGGAGCGCAAGGAAAGGCATCTCAAGGACCTTGAGACCAAGGTCGATGAGTTGGAGAAGGCTTCCCAGGCCGCGAACCACGAGAATGGTTTGCTCCGCGCCCAGGTTGACCGCATGACATCCGAACTCCACCAGTACAAGCAGAAGGTGTCCTTGATGACAAATAGCAAGGCGTTGCCCAGAGAAAAGGTTCCCTTTGGCAACGCAGCAGTCAGCAACCTCGGCGATGTCAACTTTCAATTCGAGTTCCCCAAGTTCGGCATGCTCCCAGGACCTCCTGCCAGCAAGCCGCAGAGATCTGGCTCATCGCCGACAAGCCCCCTTCAAAAGACCACATACCCAAGCCCGCCGGGCCTCTCCAACGGCGCCAGATCACCACAGTCGCACTTCAAAGATGACCTGGCCAAGTTCTCAGGTGTCTTTAGCCCTTCCATGTCGAGTTCGGCCACGAACCCTTCCCGCGCGAGCGTTGACTCTGCAAACTTCAGCCCCAATGGTGCCACAAGCTCACCATCTGCGTCGTCGCACTCCAACACTGGCCCTAGCTCTTCTTGCGGGACGTCTCCCGAACCCTTTACACAATCGCCAATGGGTTTCAAGCCTGTTGATACCATGACAACCATTGGCGAGGAGCAGTCTTCCCATGCGGCCGCGGACCACTTCTCCAATGTCGACTTGAGCAGCACCAACTTCGACTGGCTTGCCCAGCAAAATGGCGGCCAGTTCGACCCACAGCTCTTTGGCGACTACCGTGAGCCTCAGGAGAATGTTCTGTCGAACCCCTCGTTTGACGACTTCTTTAATGATGCTCTCGACACCGACTTTTTCGTTCCATACAATATGGCGGCTGCTAGCCCCAACTCCAAGGCCAACGCTAAAGCCAACGCTCAGCCCAAGAAGGCTCCAAACCTCATTGACCAGATTGATGCACAGCAGAATTCTATTGATGATGAGCCTCTCAAGAAACAGAACATGGACTGCAACCAACTCTGGTATGTGACACCGCCACACCCTGGCGAGTTTTCAGCATCTGACCCGTATCGCAGGGAGAAACTTCAAGCTTGCCCCAAGGCCCAGAACGGCGAGTTCGACCTGGACGGCCTTTGCTCCGAACTTACTAAGAAGGCCAAGTGCTCCGGTACTGGCCCCGTGGTGGCGGAGACGGACTTTGACAGCATCCTCAAGAAGTATATGGGCAAGGATGTTTCGAGTAGCTGTGTCGCCCACACACTGGGTGTCGCGATTGAAGCAGACAAGACCAAAGCCGACAAGCATCTCGGTCTGTCGGCGTGAGATGTATTCACGCTCGACACAGGATCGGCTGTACAGTATCAATCTAACCCCGGCGCTCGGTAAGCAGCTACATAAGGAACACGGCGTTTACAACAGAAAGGATGGACTCGGGAAAATCAGGGGAATCGTGGCTCTTTGTTTGCTTCTATCAGAGATGGCCATGAAATGCATGGATGGGAGAAAGGGAATTCATCAAGGTATTCAGAATGTCGCACACTCAGATGTCCGCTTCTTTGCCCGAGCTTGAGGGCCTTCACGTTTTTTCTCCGCTTTTTTCCTTCGGACGGCTTTGTTTTTGCTGTTATGAATAATTGACTGATGAGTTGTGGTTTTGGAGGTCAACAAGAAAGGAAACGCTATGGATGAAAGCGAGAGGAGGAGAGATTAGGAGGAAACAAACAACCGTCTGCGTCTGCGTACGCGTTGATGCTGGATGTGTTGTATGTATATCAGCAACGAGACTATACTCAAACATTTTCTATCGATACACTTTGGTGAAGGTTGGGTAGACTTGCCGCTTGATATGCTCGCCTGGTTCGGAGGGTGATTCAGGTCGCTGGATGTGGCATTGCCAAGTTGGACTTTGAGTGAGAGAGCTAAGAAAACAACTCGTACCAGCTGCACTCGCCGTTTGAATATATCTATGTCAATGTTGGTGAATGAATCGATGCTTCAAGCAAGTAAGAAGGCCAGTCCATCCATGGCTGGCCACGGCTAGTGACGGAAAGATTGCGATGAAGTACTATTCCTACTGACGCTTGTTGAACAGACCAAAGGTAGTTTATGCTGATTGGGTACTGTGGGGTATGAAAGTATTGCTTCGTCTGGTTGTCAGTACCTAATCTTGTTATTTTATAGCCTTCAGACGTCCATTGGAAGGCAACCTGAACTACCTCACAGTATCATATAGAGAGAGGAGTATATGTATATTGTATCCACACAGGTATTTATTGTCATCCTTATTCTTATGTTTCTAAATTAGTGTAGTGAGATCATCCTGAGAGTTAGGCGAGTGTCGTCGGGAGGCGAGTTATACACTTACACCCCTGATCCAGCTATCTTGGATAGTCTCCTCGCGAAACCAAATAACATCGAGTCGAATCTCTGCATAGTAAAATACTTGCGAAACAATGGGCCTCTCAGCTAACGTTAGTGGCTAGAACCCCGAGGTGTACGGCGGCGTCGGTGGCCTGATAAAAGCCGAGTCTCAGTCGGCGATGACCTCACCTTTGGTCCCCGAATTGGTTCGGCGACCATGACCAGGCACATTCATAATCTCGCCGGCCTGCCATGATGCCTCCAACTTGCATCCCGGAAAATCGAATCATGGTCTTCTAAGCAGAGAATCATGAGCACTCGAATATGGAAGACGCAGTCGTCGCTTGCCGCGAACCCGCGGTCGCTGCTATATAAGTCACTCTTGGGAGCACCAGTCGGGTCGAGATTGCACCCAGAGCTATCAACGCAAACACAATTCAGTCAGATATTTTCACGACAAGCATCTTCAATGTCGCCCAGCAAGCAAGTCCTCATCGTCGGCGGCGTAGCGGGCGGAATGTCCTGCGCAACTCGCCTGCGCCGCCTCGACGAGAACGCCAAAATCACCGTCGTCGACAAGGGACCCTACGTCAGCTACGCCAACTGCGGTATCCCGTATGCCCTCGGCGGTGTGGTTGAGAGCGAGGGAAAGCTCCATGTTCAGACTGTCGACAAGCTCAAGAGCTGGTTCAATATTGACGCCAAGACCAACACTGAGTTGACGGCGATTCAGCGGGATGAGAAGACGGCGACTATCCGTGATGTCCCATCCGGGAAAGAGTCTTTGGTTCCTTATGACAAGTTGGTGTTGGCTTTGGGAGCTGAAGCTTTTGTGCCGCCGATTGAGGGGGCTGATGCTGAGCACGTCTTTACTCTTCAGACCATCCCCAACCTTCAAGAGATCCAGGCCCTCATCTCCGATAGAAACTGTCGTCGAGCTGTTGTCGTCGGTGGTGGCTTCATCGGACTCGAAGCAGCAGAAAACCTCCGCCGGTTGGGCCTCGAGGTGACGATATTCGAATTCGACCATCACGTCTTTCCCCTGGTTGACCCCGAGATTGGAGAAGTAGTCGACGAGGAGCTGCGCAAGAATGGCATCCACCTCAAGCTCAATGCCCGGGTTACAAAGATCACCGGCGCTTCAGACTCGGAGCCCGGCTTGGTCTTTGCGGAAGGACAGGAGCCTGTTCCTGCGGACCTGGTCATCATGGCTGTTGGGATCCGCTCAAGGACTGCCATTCCCAAGGAGGCGGGTTTGGAATTGGGGAGGACGGGGGTTTCTGTCAATGAGTTCATGCAGACCTCGGACCCGGACATTTACGCCGTCGGCGACATGGTCGAGACTCTCAATCTCGTCACCGGCGAGCCAGCGCAGACGGCCCTAGCAGGACCAGCGAACCGTCAGGGCCGCCTGGTCGCTGATCACATCTCGGGCAAGGGGATCAAGTACCGCGGCAACCTCGGCGCCTCCGTCTGCCAGGTCTTTGGAAAGACGGTCGGCATAGTCGGCCTGTCTACTCGAAACCTCGACCGTCTGGGCATCAAGCACGAGTACGTGACGGTGCACCCTCCTCAGCACGCGGGATGGTACCCCGGAGCTTCGCCGCTGACGGTCAAGATGGCCTTTGAGATGACGAGCGGGAAGATCCTCGGCGCTCAGGTCGTCGGCAAGGAGGGCGTGGACAAGCGGATCGATGTCCTGGCCACGGCCATGAGAGCGGGGATGACGGTCGAGGACCTCGAGCACTTGGAGCTGGCGTACGCGCCTCCTTACGGTGCGGCAAAGGACGCCGTCAACATGGCTGGCTTCGCGGCCAGCAATGTTTTGCGAGGTGACGTGAAGCTCGTCCACGCTGGGGAGTTTGCCAGGGGAAGCCGTAACCTCGAGGACTTTCAGATCATCGACGTGCGAGGTGCCGAGGAGTACGGCCAAGGTCATCTAAAGGGGGCCAAGAACATACCTCTGGTGAACCTGCGCGAGCGGGCAGACGAGGTCGAGCGAGGAGTCCCTACCGTCGTCCACTGCAAGAGCGGATACCGTTCGTACGTGGCGTATCGGGTTCTGGAGCAAAAGGGGGTCGACGTGTATAATCTAGACGGGGGTTACAAGTCGGTGTTGGATGGAGGATACGTCACGATTCAGGAGGCATAGATCAATCATGTTTTTTCGAGGCTCGGAAAGCCCCTTTTTGTATATTTGTTTTTTCTTCATTTGTTGTTTGTTGAAGGAATGTGTAAGAGATTCCGTTCACGCGTTATACCTTTGCGAGGTCATTATGTGAAGTTATCGTTGTCGTTGTCGTTGTCGTTGTCGTTGTCGTTCGTTGTTGAAACCGAGTACCTCAACGCACTTTCTCGCCTTGATCAAAGATTCACCAGCATCGTCATCATCACCAACACATGTCGAGGAGTAGACGGTCGAAAGTTCTCCGTTGTTGGACCAGGGTGTCGACGTTTTGCTCTTGAACCGGACATTCTTCCTGCTTCTCCTGTGTTGAAAGGGGTCGCTCACACACACGCACACACGCAAACGCAAGCTCGTCATCATCAAGCATCGTCACTCATTTCATTATCATCATCAGACAACTTGCAGCACAAGGTACCGGGCCTTGGCTCCTGCTCCTCTCCGGTAGTCTCCGACCTCGGCGGACAGGACCTTGATCTTGGCCTGGTCGGTGAGGTTCTTCACGTGGCGCTCATAACCCCCGGCCTCCCAGATCTCGGAGATGACGGTGGCGATGATGTGGCCGCCGGGCTTCACGATACGCACGAATTCACTGATGGCCTCGGGTCCGACATGGGACTGCGTCAGTGTGCCCACACAGGTCACGACGTCATAGGAAGCATCTCTGGCGGGCAGAGGCCGCGAGAGGTCGGTCACGTCCAGGGAGCGGTAGGCCTCGGTGAGGCGGGCCTCCTCGAGCATGCCGGGGCTGAGGTCGACACCGTCGACCTTCTTGGCGCCGAGACGGGCGAGGAAGGCCCCGACGAGGCCGGTGCCGCAGCCGGCGTCCAGGATCTCAATGTTCTTGTCGATGGTGGTGGTCCCTAGGACTTGGGGGACATAGGCGGCGGCGGTTGCGGGGGCGATGTAGTCTTGGTTGCTCTGGTTGAGCTCCTCGTTGTAGGTCTTGGCCCACTCGTCGTAGACGGACCGGGTATGGTCGACAGAGGTGAGGGAGTAGATGCGGGGGAAGTAGAGCTGAGAAGAAGACATGGTGATGGATGTGAGGGAATCAATTGAGAAAGCTGAGGAGTTGTGTAAGGCAAGGGTGAGTGACTGAGTGAGTGAGTGAGTGAATTGGGCTGATGGTGATGATGATTCAATCCCAGAAACTCGAGAAGATAGCCCCCTTTTTAAGGACAAGGACAACTCCCGCCCTCGGAC